>JAJHZJ010000404.1:0-167500 GCA_023548195.1 Bettongia penicillata ogilbyi | reverse complement strand
ATGAGGAGAAGAATGCTTTCAAAAGCAGAATTAGCCAAATGGAAAAAGAGGTTCAAAAGCTCACTGAAGGAAATAGTTCTCTCAAAATTAAAATACAACAGATGGAGGCTAATGACTTTCTGAGAAACCAAGAAATCACAAAACAAAACCAAAAGAATGAGAAAATGGAAGAAAATGTGAAATATCTCCTTGGAAAAACAAGTGACCTGGAAAATAGATGCAGGAGAGACAATTTAAAAATTATAGGACTACCTGAAAGTCATGATCAAAAAAAGAGCCTAGACATCATCTTCCATGAAATTATCAAGGAAAACTGCCCTGATATTCTACAACCAGAGGGCAAAATAAGTATTCAAGGAATCCACTGATCACCTCCTGAAAGAGATCCAAAAAGAGAAACACCCAGGAACTTTGTGGCCAAATTCCAGAATTCCCAGGCCAAGGAGAAAATATTGCAAGCATCTAGAAAGAAGCAGTTCCAGTATTGTGGAAATACAATCAGGATAACACAAGATCTAGCACCTTCTATATTAAGGGATCGAATGGTGTGGAATAGGATATTCCAAAAGTTAAAGGAACTAGGACTCAAACCAAGAATCACCTACCCAGCAAAACTGAGTATAACACTTTAGGGGAAAAACTGGTCTTTCAATGAAATAGAGGACTTTCAAGCATTCTTGATGAAAAGACCAGAGCTGAAAAGAAAATTTGACTTTCAAACACAAGAATGAGAAGAAGCATGACAAAGTGAACAGCAAAAAGAAGTCATAAGGGACTTACGAAAGTTGAACGGTTTACATTCCTACATGGAAAGACAATATTTGTAACTCTTGAAACCTTTCAGTATCTGGGTAGTTGGTGGGATTACACACATGCACACATACATACAGAGAGAGAGAGCACAGAATGAATTGAATAGGATGGGATCATATCTTTAAAAAATTAAGGTAAATCATGAGAGAGAAATGTAGTGGGAGGAGAGAGGGTGAAATGGAATGGGGCAAATTATCTCTTATAGAAGAGGCAAGCAGGAGACTTTTTAGTGGAGGAAAAAAGAGGAGAGCTGAGAGAAAAAACATGAAGTTTACTCTCATCATATTAGACTAAAGAAAGGAATAAAATGCACACTCATTTTGGTATGAAAACCTATCTTACAATGCCCGAAAGTGGGGGAGAAGGAGATAAGCTGGGGTATGATGGAAGGGAGGGCAGTGGGAAGAGGGAGCAATCTGAAGTCAACACTCTTGGGGAGGGACAGGATCAAAAGACAGAATAGAAACAATGAGGGGCAGGATATGGTGGAGGGAAATATAGTTCATCTTACACAACACGACTATTATCAAAGTCATTTGCAAAACTACACAGATATGGCCTATATTGAATTGCCTGCCTTCCCAAAGGGAATGGGTGGGGAGGGAGGGATGGGGAGAAGTTGGAACTCAAAGTTTTAGGAACAACTGTTGAGTATTGTTCTTGCAACTAGGCAATAAGAAATACAGGTAATGGGGAATAGAAAGTTATCTGGCCCTACTGGACAAAAAAGAAGATGGGGTCAAGGGAAGGGAGGGATTGATAGAAGAGAGGGCAGATTGGCGATAGGGGAAATTAGAATGCTTGGTGAATTGAGGTGGGGGGAGGGGACAAATAGGGAGAAAATTTGGGACCCAAAATTTTGTGAAAATGAGTGTAAAAAGTTTAATAAACAAATTTACAAAAGCAATTAAATAAATAAATAAAAAAGAATATGAGCATTTGAACAGACATAACAGAGTAGGTAAAGTGGCTTTATATGCAACTTAGAATTTACCTTATACACAGGCTTCTCTTCATATTTTTAAATATATAGAGGGTCTTAAAAGTCTTTGTGTAGTTTTAATCCTTAATACTTTATATTATGTATTTGTATATGTATATATGTGTGTATATATATATATGTGTGTGTGTGTGTGTCTATGTAAAGCCTCAGAATAATGGAGGAGATACATTTAGAATCGTATATGTGCAAAGTCATAGCACTAGTAGCCAGGGACTTGGCAGGTGTAGCACCAATGCAATATTCATAGTGCCTATGATGGCCATGAAATACACATGAATGTGTTTTATGCATGCATATATATGTATGCATGTGTATATGTGTATGCATGCATGCACACGTGTATATGTCCACATGCATATGTGTATTTGTGTGTACATGCAAATACATGCACATATATTCATATATGTAATTACTATAAACCTATAAAACCACTACTTGAAAGTTTTAATATTGAAATTTAACGTTTATAAATTTTGAACATTTTATTTTAACAAGAAAGGATACTTTTCCAGTAAGCTTTGAATAAGTGGAACCTTTTGGATGACAATTTCCTATACTGGTTGATAGGTAGAGAATGTTATCTTTCCTTTTTTTTTCTTTTTTTCTTTTTTCTTTTTAATGTTCTACAATCACTACCATAAAACTTAGATTCCCCCCCCAACCTATGACCGACCACACCCCTTCCTCCCCAAGACAGCATACAATTCTATTTAGGATCTACACATACATTGCTATTGAATATATTTTCACTATATTCATGCTGTGAAGACAAACTAAAATAAGTGGAAGAAATTATAAAACAAATCAAAACATAATACACACACACACATACACACAAATGATCTACTACATTCTTTGATTGAATTCCATAGTTCTTTCTCTGAGTGTGGAAGGCATTTTACCTTAGAAGATCATTGGTATTTTTTTTTTTTAATGTCCTTGCATTACTATGAAGATCCAAGTCTATCAGAACAAAAAAACTCTCACACGCTGTGGTCATTACTGTGCACAAAGTTCTCCTGGTTCTGCTCCTTTCACTCAGCATCAGATCACATAAGTCCTTCCAGGCCTCTCTGAAGTCTTCTTGTTTATCATTTCTTATGGCACGATAGTACTCCATTACATTCATATACCATAATTTATTCAACCATTCCCCAATTGATGGGTATCTCCTTGATTTCCAGTTTTTGTCAACTACCAAGAGTGGTGCTATAAATATTTTGTACATGTGGGACCCTTTCCCATATTTATGATATCTTGGAGATACAGAATGGTTGGAGAAGCTCACAGTTACACAAGGAATGAATTAGTGTTTCAATTCTCCCACATCCTCTCCAACATTTATCATTTTCCTGTTCTGTCATGGTTGCCAATCTAATAGGTGTGATGTGGTACCTCAGAGTTGTTTTGATTTGCATCTCTCTAATCAAAAGTGATTTAGAGCATTTTTCATATGATTATAGATATATTTAATTTCTTCCTCTGAAAATTTCCTGTTCATATCCTTTGACCATTTGTCAATTGGAGAATGACTTGTATTGTTGTATATTTGACTCAGTTCTCTATATATTCTAGAAATGAGGCCTTTATCCCCAAGATTAGCTGCAAAAATTCTTTCCCAATTTACTACATCCTTCTGAGTTTTGGTGCACTGGGTTTGGTTGTGCAAAAACTTTTCAGTTTAATGTAATCAAAATTATTAGTCTTGTATTTCATAATGCTTTCTACTACTTCTTTAGTTGGAAATTCTTCCATTCTCCATAAATCTGATAAATACAGTATTCCTTGCTCCTCCAGTTTCTCAGTGGTATAAAATACCTAGACTGTGTACCCTTTTGGACTTTATTCTTGTGTACGACGTCAGGCATGAGTCTATGCCTAGTTTCCACCACGTTGTTTTCCAGTTTTTCCAGCAATTTTTGTTGGACAGTGAGTTCTTATCCCAGAAACTGGGGTCCTTGGGTTTATCAAACAGGAGGTTGCTATATTCCTTCTCTACTGTGTCTTGAGTACATAGTATTTTCTACTTGTCTACCCTTCTGTTTCTTAGCCAGTACCAAGTGGTTTTGATAATTGCTGCTTTACAGTACAATTTGAGATCTGATAGCGCTAGGTCATCTTTCCAAGCATTTCTTTTCATTAGTCCCTTTGATATTCTGGACCTTTTGTTCTTCCAGATGAATTTTGATATTATTTTATCCAGCTTTAGAAAATAGTTATCTGATAGTTTAATTGGTATGGCACTAAATAAGTAAATTAATTTAGATAGAATTGTCATTTTTATTATATTAGCTTGACCTATCCGTGAGCAACTGATGTTTTTCCACTTACTTAGATCTGACTTTATTTGTGCAAAAAGTGTCTTGTAATTGTGTTCATACAGTCCCTGGGTTTGTTTTGGCAGGTAAACTCCCAAGTATCTTATAGTGTCTACCCTAACTTTAAATGTGATTTCTCTTTCTATCTCTTTCTGTTGCAACTTGTTACAAATGTATATTAATGTACATTTGTCCAGGTTTATTTTGCAACCTGCAATTTTGCCATATGTTTTTATTATTTGAAGTAGTTTTTTACTTGAGTCTCTCTGAGATTCTCTAAGTACATCAATATATCATCTGCAAAGAGTGATAACTTAGTTTCTTCTTTGGCTATTCTTATTCCTTCAATTTATTTTGTCTAATTTGCTACAGCTAACATTTCTAATACCATATTGAATAATAGTAGTGATAAGGGACATCCTTGTTTCACCCCTGACCTTATTGGAAATGCATCTACCTTATCTCCATTGCATATAATATTTGCTGAAGGTTTTAGGTAGATACTGCATACTATTTTATGGAAAGATCCCTTTATTCCTATACTCTCCAGTGTTTTTAATAAGAGTGGGTGTTGTATTTTTTCAAAAGCATTTTCTGCATCTGTTGAGATGATAATGTGTTTTTTGTTAATTTTGTTGTTGATATGATCAATAATGTTGATAGTTTTCCTAATATTGGACTAGTGCTGCATTCCTGGTATGAATCCTACCTGATCCTAATGTATTATTCTCATGATAAAATGCTGTATCCATTTTGCTAAAATCTTATTTAAAATTTTTGCATCTATATTCATTAGAGAAATTGGTCTATAATTGTATTTCTCTCTTTTGGCTTTCCTGGTTTAGGTATCAAAACCATATTTGTATCATAAAAAGAATTTGGGAGGACTTCTACTCCAATTTTCCCAAATAGTCTTTATAGTGTTGGAATTAATTGTTCTTTAAATGTTTGATAGAAGTCACTTGAAATCCATCTAGCCATGGAGACTTCTTTCCTAGGTAGCTCACTGATGATTTGTTCAATTTCTTTTTCTGAGTTGAAATTGTTAAGCATTCAACTCCCTCTTCTATTAATCTGGGCAATTTTTTTTAAATCCTCATCCATTTCATTTAGATTGTCAAATTTATTTGCATAAAATTGGGCAAAGTAATTTCTAATTATTGTTTTAATTTCCTCTTCATTGGAGATAAGTTCACTCCTTTCATTTTTGATATCGGTAATTTGGTTTTCTTGATTATTTCTAATTAGTATTCTTCCTAAAAATCAAATTTATTTCTGTTGTATCAAATTTGATGGATATATACATGTACTTTTTCTCATTCCACATTTCTTTTCAGTGCAAAATTTGATCAGATTTAAAAGTCAAGGCAAACACATTTTCTTCAGCAGCCCTTATTTGGCATACTCAATATTTGGAGAAATGTCCTTCTTTCATATGTTGTAATCTGTGGTCCATCAATCCAAATAATTCTTCCAGACATCATTTCTTAACTAGCTCTTTATTTCCCAAATATGATATTCCTTTTCTTTGATAGAAAACGGTGATGACAATACCATCTGTGTCCCTAAGGTGTTTGGTTTCTTGTCCAAGCCTAAGAATCCCCAGCAATTCTTTCTAAAGTTCTTCTGGAAGTATCATTTGTGACCACTTGAGTAACCAGATGTAGTTAGTGGTAATCAGATCTGACAAATATAGCCATATGTTCTGTCACATCTTAGAAACATGGCCCAAGAAGACAGGAGACCTTTCTGTTTTTAATGTCATTTTAAGAAACTGCTAATTTAATACTCCTCAACTGCTGCTGTTCATTTTATTTTTCTTCTCTCCCATAGTGGATAATATATCTCATCTGGAGATCCACATCGTCACTACATTCATCATAAGCATCTCCTTCTTACTCAGAATGTTCAGTTCTCTCTTCATATAGAACCCATTATTTAATACTTAAGTCAAATTGATGAGCATTTTTTCTTCTCTTTTGAAAAAGTAAATTCACACTTCATCTTTCTAATGTACATTAAATTCTTTCCTATGTCTTTTAGATACTTATTTTCTTCATCATCTTTACATTAAGGCCCTTCTACTTTTTTCAAAGTAACACTTCATTGCCCCAATTGCCTAATGATCGAAGAAGTACTCCTTTCCATGAACTTTGAAATAAGATAATTATTACTTGTCACTGGCAAAGGACAGATATATCACTGTACCATTTGCTTTAAAAATAGAGCAATTAATTTTTATAAGTATATTATGAGAAATATGGAATATTGATGTGGGTCTGGTTCAGAATTTCATATATAACACTGAGATCTTTTAGTACTTTTCAAGTTCAATGAACTCTTCAGTCATCAACTATTCAAACCCTGGCCAATTTGCCAAACCATAGAAAAGAAAAGAAAACATTTACCTAAGACAAAACAAGAAGGTCAATGACATGGAAGAGAAACAGGTAGAAAATATTTTCCATACCCCTATGCAAAATTAACTTGTCTCATAATAGGAGAATAATTTAGAAAACAATCCATTAATCCTTTTCTTTCCTAACATAGGAAAAGGATTTGAGACTGATTCAGAACGATTTAGAAATGTTAAGACTACAATTGGAGTGTGATGCCATCCCATTCAGTTTGAAATATTGATACATCTGAACCTGGGATGTCTCATGCACTGACATAAAGAAATTAATACACTCAATATTTGGACATTAAGTTACTATATTCTTTTTTTGAATTAATTGATTGGTTTTAAGTTTCCTACAATCACTTCCATTAGTCTTAGATATTCTCCCCCTCCCTCCACCCTGCCTCCCTGAGATGGCATGCAATTTTATATGGGTTCAACACCTACATTCTTATTAAAAACTTTTTCACATTAGTCATGCTGCATAGAAGAATTAAAATAAATGGGAGAGACAATGAGAAAAGCCAAAACAAAAGAAAATATAATGCAAGGAAAATATTGTGTTATTTTGTGATTCAATTCCATAGCTCTTCCTCTGGATGTGGATGGTATTTTGCCTTGAGTCCATTGGGAATGTTTTATGTCCTTGGATGGCTGTGAAGGGTTAAGTCTACCAGACAAATTACTCACACACTGTGGTTGTTACTGTTTATTCTCCTCATTCTGCTCCTTTCACTCAGCATCAGTTTATATAAGTCCTTCCAGGCCTCTCTGAAATCTTCCTGTTTATCATTTCTTACAGCACAATAGTATTCCATCACATTCATGTACACAACTTGTGCAGCCATTCCCCAACTGGTGACTATCCCCTCAACTTTCAGGATTGAGCCATCAAAAAAGAGCTATTATACATATTTTAGTGCATATGGGACACTTTCCCATTTTCATGACCTCTTTGGGATACAGTCCTAGAAGCAATAATTCTGGGCCAAAAGGTGTGCACGTATTTATAGCCCTTTGGTGATAGTTCCAAACAGCTCTCCAGAATGGTTGGATCAGCTCACAGCTCCACCAACAGTGAATTAGTGTTCCAAATCTCCCAAATCTTGTCCAACATTTATCATCTTTCTATTTGGTCATGTTAGCCAATCTGATGGGTGTGATGTGGTACCTCAGAGTTGTTTTGATTTGCATCTCTCTAATCAACAGTGATTTAAAGCACTTTTTCCTATGGCTATAGATAGTTTTATTTCTTTCTCTGAAAACTACCTTTTCATATCCTTTGCCCTTTTATCAGTTGAAGAATGACATGCATTCTTGTACATTTGACTCAGTCCTCTATATATTTTAGAAATGAGGCCTTTGTAACAGACACTAGTTACAAAAATTCTTTCCCAGTTTTATACTTCCCTCCTAATGTTGCTTGCATTGGGTTTGTTTATGAAAAAGCTTTTTTTTTTTATTTAATGTAATCAAAAGTATCCACTTTGCACTTCATAATGTTCTCTATCTCTTGTTTGATCATAAATTTCTCCATTCTCCATAAATCTGACAAATACACTATTACTTGCTCCACTAATCTGCTTATAGTATCGATCTTTATACCTAGATCATGTACCCATTTGGACTTTATTCTTGTGTACAGTGTCAGATATTGGTCTCTGGCCAGTGCCTGCTATACTTCTATCCAGTTTTCCCAGCAGTTTTTGTCAAACATTGAGTTCTTATCCCAGAAGCTGGGGTCCTGAGGTTGATCAAACAGTAGACTGCTGTATTCATTGACTACTGTGTCTTGAGTACCTAATATATTTCACTGATCTACCCTTCTATTTCTTAGTCAACACTAAGTGATTTTGATGATTGCTGGTTTATAGCAAAATTTGAGATCTGGTAGAGCTAGGCCACTTTCCCAAGCATTTCTTTTCATTAATTTCCTTGATATTCTAGACCTTGTGTTCTCCCACATGAATTTTGCTATTATTTTTTTCTAGCTCTAGAAAATATTTTCTGGTAGTTTGGTATGGCACTGAATAAGTAAATTAATTTAAATGGAATTGTAATCTTTATTATATTAGCTCAGCTTACCTATGAACAACTGATGCTTTTCTCACTTACTTAGACTTGACTTTGTATGAAAACTGTTTTGTTATTATGTTCATATAGTCACTGAGTTTGTTTTGCCAGGTAGACTGCCAGATATTTTGTAGTGTCTACTGTAGCTTTAAATAGGATTTCTCTTTCTATCTCTTCCTGTTGGGCTTTATTAGTACTGTAAATAAATGCAGGTGAGTTTTGGGGGTTTATTTTGCAAGCTGCAACTTTGCCAAAGTTGTTTATTATTTTCAAGAAATTTTTTACTTGATTCTCTAGAATTCTCTAAATATATTGTCATATAATCTGCAAAGAGTGATAACTTAGATTCTTCTTTGCCTAATTCCTTCAATTTATTTTTCTACTCTTATTGCAATATCTGATATTTCTAGTACCATATTGAATAACAGTTCTGATAATTGACATGCGTTTTTCACCCCTGATCTTACTGGAAATGCACCTAGTTTATCGTCATTGCATATAAAGCTTGCTGATGGTTTTATGTAGGTACCGCTTATTATTTTATAGAAAGGTCCATTTATTCCTATGTTCTCCAGTGCTTTGAATAAGAATGGGTGTTATATTTTGTTGAAAACTTTTTCTGCATCTATTGAGATAATCATGTGGTTTCTCTAAGTTTTGTTGTTGATATAATCAATAATATTGACAGTTTTTCTAATATTGAACTAGCCCTGCATTCCTGGTATAAATTCTACCTGATCATATTGTATTATTTTTGGGATAAGTTGTTGTATTCTTTTAGCTAATGTCTTACTTAAAATTTTTGCATCTATATTCTTTAGAGAAATTTGTCTATAATTTTCTTTCTCTGTTTTGGCTCTTTCTGGTTTAGATATCATAACCATTTTTGTATCATATAAATAATTTGATAGGACTCCTTCTTCACCAATTTTCCCATACAATCCAAATAGTATTGGAATTAACAGTTCTTAAAATGTTTGATAGAATTCACTTGCAAATCCCTCTGGCCCTGTTGATTTTTTTCCTAGGGAGTTCATTGATGGCCTGTTCAATTGCTTTTTTCTGAGATGAGGTTATTTAAGTATTCAACTTCCTCTTCTGTTAATTTTGGCAATTTATATTTTTTTAAGTATTCATTCATCTCACAAAATTGTCAAATTCTTTGACATGCAGTTGGGCAAAGCAATATCTAATTATTGTTTTAATTTCCTCCTCATTGGAGGTGAATTCACCATTTTCATTTTTGATATTGATAGTTTGGTATTCTTCTTTCTTTTTTAAAATCAAATTGACTGAAAGTTTACCTATTTTATTGATTTTTTCTCATAAAACCATCTCCTAGTTTTATTTATTAGTTCAATAACTTTATTAATTTCAGTTTTATTAACCTCCCCTTTGGTTTTCAGTATTTCTTTTTTGATTTTTCTGGGGGATTTTCAATTTGTTCTTTTTTGAGCTTTTTTCAGCTGCATGACCAATTAATTAACCTCTTTCTCTATTTTATTCATGTAGCCATTCAATGTTACAAACTTTACTAAGAACTGCTTTTGCAGCATCCCATAAGTTTTGCTAGGCAGCCTCATTATTGTCATTCTCTTGAATGAAGTTATTGATAGTTTCTATGACTTGTTGCTTAATCCACTCATTCTTTAAAATTAGATTATTTAGTTTTGAGTTAATTTTTGGTCTATCGTTCCATGGTCTTTAATTACATATAGATTTGATTGCATTATGATATGAGATGGGTACATTCATTACATCTGCCTTTCTGCACTGGATTGTGAGACTTTTATGCCTTAGTACGTGGTCAGATTTTGTATATGTGTCATGCATCTCTGAGAAAAAGGTATATTCCTTTCTATCCCCATTCAATTTTCCCCAGAGATCTTTCATATTTACCTTATCCAGGATTCTATTAATCTCCTTAATTTCTTTCTTGTTTATGTTGAGGTTAGATTCATCAAGTTAAGAGAGGAGGAACTTGAGGTTCCCCACTATATACTGTGGCCTCTGGTTCTTTCATGTAGCAGCTAGAATGCTGCCACTTACCTGGTGCTGAGCTGGCTGGTGCGCCAAAGCATAGGCCAGATGAAGTCTTTCTGAGTTTCCCCAGAGTTGCCCTAGAGCTTACTGAAGTGGATGTGGGATGGGGTGGTCTGGCCATAGGAGGTCTCCTCTCTTGAGCTAGAGCACAGGCAGGCTCAGCAGCTGATGATTCCCAGTCTGTGCTGGTGTCTTCCCAATTCCCCTGACTGTACTGAGGCATGCCTGGGTCCTGGTATTGCCACTTACAGGTTTCACCCTCCTGAGGCTCAAGATCTGCTGAAGTGAGGCTGTCTGGGACAGCTCTGATCTTGCACTGGTCGCCTAGAGCCACAACAAGAGGGGCCCTTCTTTGCCATTTTCCTAGCATCTTGGACTAGGAGACTGTTTGCCTCTTTGATTGATCCCACTATTCCAGAATTTTTCCTTGGAAAACATTCTCTGAGTTTTTCAAGTTCCACAAGGGTAGAGTGAAAGCATTTGCAGATCACTCTGCCATCTTGACTCCAGGAAGTTCAAGTTAGTGACTTATAGACATTTAATCTGTGAACCAATAGCCTCAGGAGCAACTGCTGCTGTTACCTGGGGTTCTGTGCTTCTCTCTCACTCAGTTCCACAGAATTCCTGTCCTGGGCTGATATGTTTGAGATTCTATACTACTTCTGCTTCTTCAAGCCACCTGTGGCTTCCTGCTTGGCTTTGCTATGGTGGGGACCTAGCGGGTACAGGCTATAGGCTGTGCACTCCTCCAGCAGTGTGCAACAGATCTTTCCCATCAACCTTCTGGGCCATCCTGGGCTGGAAATCCACCACACTGTCATTCCTAGTGGATTCTGCCATGCTAAAATGTGTTCAGATTCTCTTTTTAGAGGTATCTGAAGGGATTGGTCTTACAGGTTAGGTTATTACACACTGTCACTCCATCATCTTGGCTCTGCCCACCAGTCGCTATATTCTGTGAGTGGTTTTGGAGATGTTAAAGTTGTCACAAAGAGTATTAATGTCACTGAAGGCAATAAATACAGTATATCTCTCAAATTATAGCTAGAATAGTATTCTGAAATCTCAAATAATAGTTTTAAAAGTAACTAATAATTTTTTTCTTATTTCACAAAATCCTTGATTTCATCAGAGTAGATCCCTCTTCCCCAGGATAAGTAATAGTACATTTCTGCCCTTGTAGACAACTGAATTGCTAAGCTCCATCTCCACCCCACAAAAATCGATGAAATACTTACCAACCATATTGTATTGACTTTTTCCCAATATATTTAGCTTGTCCCTCAGGTCCATCACAATTTGTGGTAAAAAGAATCAGTAGAGGGGGGAGGAGCCAAGATGGTGGAGTAGAAAAACTCACGTATGCAAGCTCCGAATCCACAGCCTATAAATTTCCTGTAAAAAGAACTCCCCACAAATTCTGAAGCAGAGCAAGCTGTGCACCAATGTAGTGGAAGAGATTTCCGTTCCAGAGAGCCCTGGAAAGTCATCCCCAAAGGTCTATCATGCACCTGACACAGAGCCCACCCCCGCGCTGCTCTGCCCATGAGGAGCAGATCCCAGCAGGCTTCAGGGACAGAATCTCCAGTGGCCGCGAAGGTCCCTCCACCCACAGGTGCTGCAGGTCAGTGAGAGAGATTTCTGGGCTAGCTGAGAGGGGAGCAGGGTGTCTCCGTGACTCGGCCCCCCTCAGAAGGCAGCAGTAGAGGCAGCGGCAGAGGCAGCAACTGTGACCCAGGACTCTCCAAACAGGAAAAACCTCAGATCCATTACTGAAGGTCTCCACATAAACCTCCTGAGAGAACTGAGCCTAGGAGGCGGCCCTGCCCCCACTTGAGCACCAGAACTTAAGCTCACACTAAATAGCAGCCACGACTGTCACTGAAAGCCCCGAGGCTGGGGAGCAGCATTTGAATCTCAGACCCCAAGCACTAGATGGGTGGATCTAGGCGAGGGTGGAGGGGAATCTCAGAAGTCAAGTAACTGGCTGGGAAAATGCCCAGAAAAGGGAAGAAAAATAAGACCAAAGAAAGCTACTTTCTTGTGGAAGAGATGTTACTTCCTCCTTTCATGTCTGATGAGGAAGTACAATGCTTGCCCTCAGGGAAAGATGTGGAGGTCGGGGCCTCTGTATCCCAGACATCCGAGGTGGATGTCCGGTGGGCTCAGGCCATGGAAGAGCTCAAAAAGGATTTTAAAAATCAAGTTAGACAGGTGGAGGAAAAACTGAGAAGAGCAATGAGAGAGATGCAAGAAAAGCATGAAAAGCAGGTCAATACCTTGCTAAAGGACACCCTAAAAAAATGCTGAAGAAAATAACACCTTGAAAAATAGGCTAACTGAATTGGCAAAAGAGGTTCAAAAAGCCAATGAGGAGAAGAATGCTTTCAAAAGCAGAATTAGCCAAATGGAAAAAGAGGTTCAAAAGCTCAATGAAGTGAATAGTTCTCTCAAATTGAAATGGAACAGGAACCAAGAAATCACCAAACAAAACCAAAAGAATGAAAAAATGGAAGAGAATGTGAAATATCTCATGGGAAAAACAACTCCCCCGGAAAATAGATCCAGGAGAGACAATTTAAAAATTATGGGACTACCTGAAAGCCATGATCAAAAAAAGAGCCTAGACATCATCTTTCATGAAATTATCAAGGAAAACTGCCTTGACATTCTAGAACCAGAGGGCAAAATAAGTATTGAAAGAATCCATCGATCACCACCTGAAAGAGATCCAAAAAGAGAAACTCCTAGGAACATTGTGGCCAAATTCCAGAGTTTCCAGGTGAAGGAGAAAATATTGCAAGCAGCTAGAAAGAAACAATTCCAGTATTGTGGAAATACAATCAGGATAACACAAGATCTAGCAGCTTCTACATTAAGGGATCGAGGGCGTGGAATAGGATATTACTGAAGTCAAAGGAACTAGGACTCAAACCAAGAATCACCTACCGAGCAAAACTGAGTATAATACTTCAGGGGAAAATATGGTCTTTCAATGAAACAGAGGACTTTCAAGCATTCTTGATGAAAAGACCAGAGCTGAAAAGAAAATTTGACTTTCAAACACAAGAGTGAGAAGAAGCATGAAAAAGTAAACAGCAAAGAGAAGTCATAAGGGACTTACCAAAGATGAACTGTTTACATTCCTACACGGAAAGACAATATTTGTAACTCTTAAAACTTTTTAGTATCTGGGTAGTTGGTGGGACCACACACACACACACACACACACACACACACACACACACACACACATGCACACATGCATGCACATACAGAGACAGAGAGCACAGAGTGAGAATTGAATAGCATGGGGCCATATCTTAAAAGAAATTAAGGTATATGGTGAGAGAGAAATGTAGTGGGAGGAGAGAGGGTAAAATGGAATGGGGTAAATTATCTTTCATTGAAGAGGCAAGCAGGAGACTTTTTAGAGGAGGGAAAAAGAAGAGAGCTGAGAAAAAAACATGAAGTTTACTCTCATCACATTTGACTAAAGGAAGGTGTAAAATGCACACTCATTTTGGGATGAAAACCTATCTTACAGTACAGGAAAGTACAGTACAGAGGAGAAGGAGATAAGCAGGGAGGGAGGGATGATGGAAGGGAGGGCAATGGGAGGAGGGAGCAATTTGAAGTCAACACTCAGGGAGGGACAGGATTAAAAGACAGAATAGAAACAATGGGGGACAGGATAGGATGGAGGGAAATACAGTTAGTCTTACACAACATGACTGTTATGGAAGTCATTTGCAAAACTACACAGAAATGGCCCATAATGAATTGCCTGCCTTCCCAAAGCGAATGGGTGGGGAGGGAGGGATGGGGAGAATTTGGAGCTCAAAGTTTTAGGAACAACTGTTGAGTATTGTTGTTGCTACTAGGAAATAAGAAATACAGTTAATGGGGAATAGAAAGTCGTCTGGCCCTATGGGACAAAAGAGAAGATGGGAACAAGAGAAGGGAAGGAAGATAGAAGAGAGGGCAGATTGGTGATAGGGAAAATTAAAATGCTCCATGTATTTGGGGTCGGGGGAGGGGATAAATGGGGAGAAAATTTGGAACCCAAAATTTTGTGAAAATGAATGTAAAAAGTTAAATAACTAAATTTATATTTTAAAAAAAAAGAATCAGTAGAGTATTGGGGGCAGAGCCAAGATGGCAGAGTGAGAGCAACAACTCACCTAAGCTCTCGGACAATCTCTTCCAGGTACCCCTGAAAGGAGATTCTGACCAAATTTTGGAGGTGCGGAATCCAGTGGGAGACAGACAGTGACGGATTTGGAGCTCAGGTTGGACTGGAAAGTCCACGGGAAGGATCTGTTCCACAGGGGTGAACCCACAGAGCACAGTGCAGCGTGGCCAACACAGCGGAGCAGAAGAGATCCAAGAAACCTAAGTGGTGGGTGGAACCAGAGAAGTGGCACCCAGGGCAGGAGACAAGCCCACCGAGTCAGTGAGAGCCGCTGAGTGCCAGATATCAGCACAGCAGCTCCTGAGACCTTCAGCCTGAAGATCAAACTTCGGTAAGTCACCTACTTGAACTTCCGGAAGCCAGGATGGCGGAGAGGTCAGTAAATGCTCTCTCTTCCCCCGTTGATGACCGTGAAAGAACCGTAAAATATTTCCCCAGAAAAATCCCAGATCAGAATCCCACAGCAGAAATAGAAGAAGGAGACGAATAGTCTCATAACACCTGAGACAAGGAAAATAGCTAAGGGGGATTCCTCCTATGGTGGCAGAGGCAAACCCGAAGGACAGAGGACCCAGGACAGAGAAAACTCGCACTAAGACCCAGGCAAGCCTCAGCACCAGGAGAGGAGCCCCAGGAGGAGTGGGAACATGCATTAGCATCTAGGCGTGCCTCAGCTGTCCAGGGGAATCAGAAAGACAATAGGGCAGCTGGGATTACCAGCCCCTGAGCTTGCCTTTGCCTCAGTTCAGCTGAGGAGATCTCCTGCGCCCAGACCACCCCTCCTCCACACTTAACAAGCTAAACCCAGGGCTGATCAGGGAAACACCAAACAAAACCTGCTTTTAGCTTTTTCACACATCAGCTCAGCAAAAAGTTCTCTGGTTTCTGACTGAAAGAACCAGAAGCCACAACACTCAATCAACATCATGAACAGGAAAAAACAGAGGGCCAAAAGAACCATAGAATCTTTTTATGGGGATAAGGACCAAAACACAAACCCCAAAGAGGTCAGAGCTGAGACTGTACTTCCATCTGAAACTTCAGAAGGGACTATGAACTACTTGCAAGCACAAGCAGCTCTTCTGGAACAGCTGAAGAAGGAAATAGAAGATAAACTGATCAATGATCTTAAAATTATTAAGAAAGAATTCACTGATGAGAGCTTCTTTTGAAAAGGAAAATTGAACAAATGGAAAAAGAAGTTCAAAAATTAACTGGAGAAAACAACTTCCTAAAAGGAAAATGGAAAAGGAAGTACAAAAATTAACTGGAGAAAGTAACTACTTAAAAGGAAAAATTGGGCAGATGGAAAAGGAGATGCAAAAGTTAATGGAAGAAAACAATTTGATAAAGATTAGAATTGGGCAAGTAGAAACTAACGACTCAATGAGAGAGCAAGAATCAGTCAAACAAAATCTAAAGAATGAAAAGATAGAAGAAAATGTAAGATATCTAATTGGAAAAACAACTGACCTGGAAAATAGATCCAGAAGAGAAGACTTAAGAATTATTGGCCTGCCAGAAACCGATGATGGAGAAAAGAGCCTGGACAATATCTTCCAGGAAATTATCAAGGAAAACTGCCCAGAAGTGCTAGGTTCAAAGGGCAAAATAGTCATTGAAAGAATACACTGTTCCCCTCCTGAAAGGGATCCCAAACTCAAAACCCCAAGAAACATAGTTGCCAAATTCCAGAGCTATCAAGTGAAGGAGAAAATATTACAAGGAGCCAGAAAGAAACAATTTAAATATCAAGGAGATACAATCAGGATTACACAGGACCTTGCAGCTTCTACATTAAAAGATCAAAAGAATTGGAACCCAATATTCTGTAAGGCAAAGGAGTTAGCACTACAACCAAGGATCAACTACCCAGCAAAGTTCAGCATAACATTTCAGGCAAGGAGAAAGTCATTCAACAAAGTAAGGGATTTCCAGAGCTTCCTGACCAAAACTCCAGAATTTAATAGACAATTCGATCTTCAAATGCAGGTCTCAAGAGAATCATAAAAAGGTAAACATTGGAGGGGGGAACAACTTGTTACTCAATTAGGACAAATTGTTTGCCTCCCTATAAGGGAAGATGATACCTGTTAATCTTGAGAACTGTGTGGCTATTAAGGAATATAAAAGGGATATGCATAGGGGGAATGGGTATAAAGTAAATGATATCATGATAAAAGATATGATTTAAGTATGAGAAGGGATTGTAATAGGAGGAGTGAACAGGATGAAGCAGAAAATGACAAATTACATCACAAGAAGAAGTGCAAAATCATAGTAGAGGGAAAGAGGGGAGGGAGATGAGCATTGTTTGAGAGGTACTCTCATCGGATTTGTTTAAAGGACAGAACAATAAACTTAAGTAGATAATCCTAACTAGCTCTATAGGCAGTAAGAGAGGAAGGGGGAAGAAAGGGGAGGGAGGCTAAAAGGGAGGGAAGAAGCAATAAGAGTAAAGGGGAGTAAAAGGGAGGGGATCTAAAAGAAGGAGGGGAAGGCTGCAGGAGGAGGTGGTGAAAAGGAAATACTATTGAGGAGGGGAAGGGAGACAGGAGAGCTAAAAGCACAAATGGTGGGGAAGAAGATGGAGGGAAATACACAGATTGTAATCATAACTGTGAATGTGAATGGAATGAATTGTCCCATAAAACAGAAATGGATAGTAGAATGGATTAAAAGCCATAATCCAACAATATACTGCTTACAAGAAACACAATTGAAATGGGGGGATACACATAGGATAAAGGTCAAAGGATGGAGCAGAATATATTGTGCTTCAGCTGATGTAAGAAAGGCAGAAGTAGCAATCCTAATCTCAGACAAAGCAAAAGCAGAAATAATCAATAGAAAGAATCAGTAGGCTTTGTTATTTCTTTTCCTTAAAAGTTATCAATGTAATCTACTAGACTCAGTGGGCTAAAGGTAAGATATTGATGTCCCTTCTTGGATCCCTAAAAATATCCAGTAGGAACTCCCTGATGCTCCATCTGTGGGCCACCACTTACCCTGTAAGGTCTACAGGGTCTGTATTCAGTTCAATCCATATGGCATCCTGCCCAAATAATCTCATTGAATATCTTTCTACTGTGGCTAAGTAAATCTCCTGTTACCAAATGTTAAATAAACTTCATTTATCTAATAGCATTCCAATGATGACTCTAAACTACCAGGGGATCAGTCTGATTCATCCATGCCTGCAACACAAGTCCATACATGAAGCCATAGCAAAGTGTTAAAATCTGCCAGATTTTGCATTCTGCTGAGACAGCCTTCCTTAACCCATATTGACTTTCATGGCATTAGGCCAAATAGAGATTAATGAGAATAATTAAGTATGTATCTCTTTAGAAAGATATAACTAGAGATGCATATAAATATAGCTACATCATTTGTAGTAAAGAATTTTCTGTGACCCTGAGAGGTCAACAACTTCCTCGGGGTCATAAAATCATTTTCATGAAAGGCAAGTTACAAACTTATATCATCTAGACTCTGAGGGCATCGTTGTAAAACTCTAATTTGAAAATATTGAAAGATGTGTTTTCCTCACTAAATAATGTAATCATAAGGGAGCACACACACACACGCGCACACACACACACACACACACACAAACATACTATCACTGAAGAGTGGTTTTGTTCATATGAATAGGCCATGGTCGTTGGGACCCTTGGATCAGAATGAGGTCCAAAGAGTTAACATTTATATTGTTCTTACTATGTACCAGGCACTTCGCTAAGCATTTATAATTATTATTTAATTTAACCCTCATAGCAATCTTGAAAGGTAGGTAATGTAATTATTTCCATACTATAGATGAGGAAATTGAGGAAAACTTAGATTAAGAGACTTTCCTAGAGCCACATAGCTATTAAGTATCTGTGGACAGATTTAAATTCATTTAAGACCCAGCACTCTAACTACTATACCATCTAGATGCCCTAAATTTTATTTAAAGATCTCTTATACATAAAACACCTTTTAGGTTAGACACCATAAGTGAAACACAACAATTCAGGTGGTAACTGATTTATGTACTAATGGGACATAGGACATTCCTTCCCCTCTCCTTTCTGGCTAATTGAAATTGTCTTGCAACTTTTTTTTCTCCCTCAGCTTGTTCCCTCCAGGGAATAGCTTTCTTTTAGTTCTTCCTCTCATCCCTGCCAGTCTAATTACAACCACCATTTTCTACTACTTTCTTATCTTAGGACAGAGCTTCTTTCAATGGGAAGACTAGATGCAGAGAAAGTGAGCTTTTGAAGATTCTTCCAGGACTATCACTCCCTTATTGTCCATTAGGTTCACTCAGTGCTGTTCTTAGACCCAGGCAATTGGGCCCGAGTCACCCGCATCAGAGGTCCCCACACTTCAGAGTGCCTCAGTCATCACAGGCACAGAAATTATCAAGATAAAAGTGAAATATTCGGAATAAAACAAAATAAATGTGAATGATCAGCATACCTAAGGTTATGTTACCTTGTCTGTGTCGGATTTGGTAAGATCTGAAAACACCTGACTTAAACCATTTAATTGTCTGAGACTATGTGGCACAAAGGTTGTTCAAAAGTCCCAATTCACCCTCCTGGAGCAACTCAGCAGTGCTGAGTCTCCCCAGCTACATCAGAATGAGTCATTGTCTGCACTAGTTTAATTCTCCCTCTTCTATATTTGTCAAGACATAGGTTGAGGTGGGACTGAGAGGCATGAAGGGAAATACATGTGCTTCCCCAGAACCCTCTGGCCAGGCTGGACTGTACTAACCCTTCCTCCACCCAGTAAACCCTGGGCAGTGTTTCTGGCTTCAAGTCATCTGGGAGTTGCTACGACTGCAGGACCATTCTATTTACAAGTAAGCCATGGAAGTAGGTTTCTATTAGATTTCCAAGCTCCTCTGCCTGGCAGAGAAAAACAAGGAGACCCAAAAAAAAGGCCTCATGCATCATCTCCATCTTCTCTCCAACAGGAAAATGAGAAAGATAAGTGCTGAGATGGTCAATGCCATGCTCCTGGTCTCAACAGTTCTGTCCCCCCTACTCTAACTCACAAAAGCCATTATAGACCAAGTCTATAATGGAGACAGGATGATAATAGAAACAGCAGCTTATGTAGCAAGTCATTTTACACATGTTGACTCATTAAATTCTTACACCAACTCCGGGAAGGTAAGGGCTAATATTATCTCCATTTTGCAGGTCAGAATGAGTATATGAACAGTTAAATGCCTTCCCTAAAGTCACAAAATCAGTAAATGTCTGAGGTAAAATTTGGAATGGAAATCTAGTGATCTTTCCACTAAGCCATTTTGACTAAGCACAACAACTACTCTTTTTGAAAGCTTTAATGTGCTTTATAGACTTCTTTATGCTTCAGTGATGTCATCTGTAAAACAAATGTTTTGTGCAGTATAGTGAGTAAAACTGATTAGAAAATGACTAGCAAACATGCAATTGTAAATAATGAAGAAGGTTCCGTGCACCCATGTAATGAGTAAACGAAAGACCTGCAAAGTCAACGTCAGGTTATTGATGTCTCTTCAGGTGCTTTTCCCACTTTAATCCCTCTAAGTCTCATGTGGGGTCTTTTCCTTTAAAATGCACATATACATGCAAACATATATCACATGCACATATATATATTCATATACATTTGCTTCAAAATTGTATTTCCATATTCTGAAATTACAGAGATATAAACCAACAAACAGTTCATGATTTAGAAAGTTCAGCACTAAAATAACCTAATGGAAAGGAAATTATGCTTGACCTTCTGACTTCATGGAGCCACAAAAGTTTCATCATGCTGTTATATCACAAAGTCCATTATGTCCCACACCATCAATGCCCTCAAATATTGAATAGCATAAAAGGGAACTCCAATAAAACTCTTCAAGTCTTGAAGGCAACAATTTCCATGTCCAGCAGTGGTTAGAAGTGAACCATGAAATTTTAGGCCCCACATATGAAAAATTAGCAATAGGCTATCTTGTTCCACATCTCTCTTTACCACTTTAAATCATTGGTCTCAAAAGCATGGCACCTAATAGGTTTTATTTTGTTTTGTTTTTGCTCCATTTTATATGAGTCAAATGATGGAATTTCATGGTGGTTTCATAGTTTAAGAGCTACAGTGTTAGGATTTTTAGTCCTTTGCATTTTCTTTCCATCTCCTCTGTTAATCTTCAATTGGCTTCCTCTCTGGGGATTATGTCTAGGGCTAATTGTACCATGCAAAGCTCTTATGATGTAACAAAGATCCTTGGAACCTGCAGAGCTTCTTACTCTGAGAGCAAGTTATCCAGCACTGTCCCCATTACACATTACTAGTACCTCCCAATCAGAGAGATCACTGTTCAAAAAGCAATGGACAAAGCAGAATAGATATTAATTTTCCTGTTTTATTATTTAACATTCAAAGCAATTTCTTAATCTTAAGGCACTTTGTAGTCCATTTGCTTTATATACTCCTTAGTTCATTTGCTTTTCAGTTATATGACTGTAGTCAATTCCAAGTTTTACATGATCCTTATAGACTACTATAAGTCTTCCCTGCTCCTACCCTCAGATGTCCAAGAACAGGTGTCTTATGCCCAAAATTCCACTGACTTTGGGCTACAGGATTGAAGATCCCCATTAAAATGCAAATATGTACTCCTATGGGAATAGGAGTTACACATTAAGCCATTATCAGCTATGACATCTTGCCCTAAAATAGAGTATTAAATTAAGCACAGGAAACTGAGGGAATTTCTTATAGGATAGGTAAGTACTCACTTCTGGTTTGAGGGCAAGGGGAGTGGAAGGCAACATGTTTCTGTCACTTGCAAAGGGATCGAAGGCTTGAAGCAACATAGAGTCAATTTTGACTAGGATTGATCTGTAATATAGTATAATTGCTTATTTCCAAACTTTTGTCTAAAGGGTTGACTAATATTAAGGCATTGGCTCATGGTTATGTGTGGGTTTGGATTAATATTATAATTAATTAAATTTAATGACTTTCAGTTGGAACTAAACCTAATTTTAGGGTTGCTAATAATTGCCATCTTCTTGATTATAAAAGGGAAATTGAACTTTGAAGCTAATCTCCAAAATTTTCATTAAATATGCAAAAGTAATTTAATACTAAGCCACCTTATAAAATGTTAATGAAGCATAAGCAAGTTGATAAAAAGTCAAGAATTTCAACTGAAAGGAAAACCTTTCCTTGTCACAAGGCCTTGTGAGTGCTAACAAACTAATGCTATTCATAGGTTTAATAACTCAATATCAAAGTTAAATGAAGAAAAAATCAAAAGTTTAGAAAAAGTTTCCAAGAAATTAGAAAGAAATAGATTGTATTCCCTAAATAAATATGTAAATAAATTGGAAAGACAAAGCAGAGCAGCCAAAGATATTCAAAAGAAAAAGTTAAGTTAAAGGAAAGTATAATGAAACAGGCAAGCCACAGAAAACAATTCTGCAAAGAACAAATACAGATTTTATTGGAAGATATCTAAAAATAGGGAAAACATATCACATTATATTATAGTAGCCAAAAAGCAAAGATGGACAAATACATTACCTCTCAAAATAAGAGATAGAAAATTTAATTTTTTTAGGAAATTTCTCAAAAACAATTCAGAGGAGAATTTAAAATGAAGAAAGGATGATATCCTCAGAGAGAAATGTCACATTAAGTTTATATAGACACATTGCTATTAAAATTATAAGAAAACTACATTACTAAGCTGTAGAATTTAATAAATCACACAGATATTTTAGTTCAAAAACTCATTCTGAGTTTCATTACAGGGAAACTGTGAGATTTAATATCAATACTAAATAAGATAAATGCAAATTCCAGTAAGATGCTCTTTTCAAATATCATTGATTATCTAACCATATTCTTATTATTATAGAACTTGAACTTAGAGAAATATTTCACTACAGGCAGGATATTTATAGTGTTACACTGGATACATTTTTTGGATTTATTCATTAATTAGTAAGTAGCAAAAGTTACTTACACATCTTGATTCATTTACAAGCCCTTGGTAGTTATGTTTTCCTCTCATCTTGAATTGTTTTTCTTTTCTCTTCTTTTTTTGTGTTTTTCTTTTAATAGATTTGTGTATCTTTCCATGAAAGTCAAAACAAAATATATGATGTGAAACTTTGTTCATATGAACGCCGTTCACTCTTTCATAAATGGAAATTATATCAATCACATGCTAAATTGGGATCTGAAAGAAGATTAATAACTTGCACATAAATGACTTAGTATTTTCAAGTGGAAAGAGAATTTTTCTATCCTTAAACCCCAGTTTAGTATTTTGTTCAATACAATTTGCAATCCAATTGTGTTGCCATGCAGAAATACATTTTATAGAGTAGCTGGAATATAACTGGTTAAATGATATATACAAATCCTGTAATGTCATGATCATTTTGAGAGAGAGAGAGAGAGAGAGAGAGAGAGAGAGAGAGAGAGAGAGAGAGAGAGAGAGAGAGAGAGAGAGAGAGAGAGAAACATAAGTTGTGGCTATAAAACAATGGTTATTATGCTGCCATTACTTTCGAGTGGTCAGGAGAGAACTCATGTGGAATCTTTCTCTTTTTATATAAGCTGTTGTTGTTGTGTTCGTCCTTCGTTGCTGCAGAAGACCATGCCATCAGAGAAATGATGACGACTTGCACTTGACTTTGTTTTGACTGAGGGAGGGCTGTGCAGGTCACCAGCCTCACTTCTCCTCCAGAGCCATCTGAATCCAGTGACCAGATAAGTAAAACTTATGGGAAGAGTCAAGAGGTATACTTTACTAACAAATATAGTATATACCATTGAGAATCAGTTTTCAAGTCTCATATTCTATGATCTATTCTCAATGAGCCCACCACTTTAAGCCAGATATTTGTCACTATAGACAGCTTCCTCAGAATTATTAACTTTACCTTGTCTGCAGTGAATCAAAACCAGTCCTTGATCATATACTTTATAACCACATTAAGGAAGAATTAATTGAGCCACTGGTCTTTTGTAGGCTAAAAGGAATTTTCCTATTTTTGTTTTAAAAGAAAAACTCATTAGAGGAGTTAAGATGTTTACTAATTGAATAGTGCTATTTTAAATGTTTTATACACTCCACTTTTTCTTAATTTTCCTTAATTCACTTAAACTATAAAGTACCAAAAATAATTGAAATATTACTGGGCTTCCAGATCATGAATAATCCATCAGATTTTGTTAAAACTATAAATTTTAATCTATAATATAAGATTATTATGTAATAAAACTGTGCACTATGTATTTTTGCTTAACCAGACCTGTAATTTCATCAGTATATGGAATCTTCTATGAGGCAATTTTCTCAAGGCAGATTGGCACCTTCTGTGCAATTTATATTTGGAGTAACTGAGTGACTTGCCCAGAGCCACAGAGTCAACATGTATCACAAGCAGAATTTGAACCAAAGTCTCAATACCCACAAAGTAAACACTCTATTTTCTGTAGTACTCTGCCTTGCTTGTACTGAATACATTATTAACTAAGCTTTAGAATGCAATATTTTTGCAAGATGAGTGAAATCTTTTTTCTACTTGGAAAACAATATATTGACATTGAATCCAGCCTCCTCTTACTCTGAGTCTTTTCATTGTCCTACTTTCAACCCTCTCCTATCTAACATTTTACACATTTTCTCATGTATATTTCCCCTGATATTTGATATGATTTTCATATTAGTTAAGCACAAAAATGGAGCTATCTTTTATCCCAAAATTTATTAATTTGTTTTCCATTTTCAACAATCATTTACAGAACTTTTAAATTTTCTCCCCCTTCCTCTTCCCTCCCTCCCCAAGAAGGCATACAATGGTATATGAGCTCTACACATACATTCCTATTAAACAAATTTTCACATTAGTCATGTTGCATAGAGGAATTAAAATGAATGGGAGAAACCACACACACACACACAAAAAAAAAAACATAACAAAAAGGAGAATAGTCTGCTTCATTCTGCATTCTGACTCCATAGTTCTTTCTCTGAAAATGGATGGCATTTTGTTCTATGAGTCCTTTGGACATGTTTTAGGTCCTTGTGTTACTGTAAAGGTCTAACAAAAACAGTGAGGACACACACCATGGTTGTTACTGTGTGTAGTGTTCTCCTGGTCATGCTCACTTCACTTAACATCAGTTCATATAAGTCTTTCCAGGTTTTTCTAAAGTTGGCCTGTTTATCATTTGTTACAGAAAAATAGCAATCTATTACATTCATATACCACAGTTTATTCAGCCATTTCCCAATTGATTGGCATTCCCTTAATTTACAGTTTTTGACCACCACAGAAAAGAGCTGCTATAAATACTTTTGTATCTGTGGGTCCTTTTCTCATTTTTATGCTCTTTTTGGGATACAGCCCTAGAAGCAGTATTACTGGGTCAAAGGGTATGCATATTTTTATAGCCCTTTGGGCATAGTTGCAGAATAATTGGGTCAATTCACAGCTCCACCAAGAGGGATTCAGTGTTCCAACTCTCCCACATCTTCCCAAATATTTTTCATTTTCCTGTTTTTACATGCTAACCAATCTGATAGGTGATATATGGTACCTCAGAGATGTTTTGATTGACATCTCTCTAACCAATAGTGATTTAGAGTATTTTTTCATGTACCTATAGATACTTTTAATTTCTTCCTCTGAAAACTGCCTCTTCGTATCCTCTGACCATTTATCAAATGGGAATGACTTGTATTCTTGGAAATTTGATTTTCCTTATATTGAACCAGTCCTGCATTTCTGGTATAAATCTTACCAGATAAAATTACATTATTCTTGTAATAAGTTACGGTTATCTTTTTGCTAATATGTTACTTACATTTTTTGCATCCATATCCATTAGTGAAGTTGGTCTATAATTGCTTTTCTCTGTTTTGCCTCTTCTGAGTTTAGGTATCATCACCATATTTGAATCATAAAAAAAAAAAATTGGTAGGACTCTTTCTTTGTCAATTTTTCCAAACACTATAAACAGTATTGGAATTAACTGTTTTTTAAATATTTGGTAGAGTTCGCTTATAAATGCATCTGGCCCTGGAGATTTTTTTTCTGGGGAGATCAATGATGATTTGTTCAACTTCTTTTTCTGAGATGAGGTTATTTAAGTATTTTACTTCCTCTTCTGTTCATCTGGGCAGTTTGTATATTTACAAATTTTCATGCATTTCATTTAGATTGTCAAATTTCTCAGTATACAATTAGGCAAAATAATTTTTAATTATTGTTTGAAATTCCTTTTCATTGGAAGCAAATTCATCCTTCTCACTTTTCATACTGGTAATGTGGTATTCTTCTTTCTTTTTTTAATCCAAGTGACCAAAGGTTTATCAATTTTATTGTTTTTTTTCATAAAACCAGGTTTTAATGTTATACATTAGTTTAAAAGTTATCTTAATTTCAATTTTATTAATCTCTCCTTTAGTTTTTAGTATTTTTAATTTAGTTTTTAATTGGGGATTTTCAATTTGTTCTTTTTCTAGTTTTTTCAGTTGCATACCAATTCATTTGTTTCCTATTTCCCTATTTCATTCATGCAAGCTTTCAGAGATAAAAAAAAAAAAAAAAAAAAAAACTTGCTGTAAGAAATACTTTCATTGCATAGCATAAGTTTTGATAGTTTATCTCAATATTGTCATTTTCTTTAATGAAGTTATTGATTGTTTCTATAATTTGTTCTTTGAATCACTCATTCTTTAGGATTAGATTATTTAGTTTCCAATTAATTTTTGATCTATCTTTCTTTGGCCCTTTATTGCATCATGATCTGAAAAGGATGCACTTAATATTTCTGCCTTTCTTCACTGGATTTTGAGGATTTTATGACCTAGAACATGACAGTTTTTTTCTATGTATGTTATTCCCTCCATGAACCAAATCATATGAAAGTAAAACTCAAGCAATGCTCATCTCCCTTCCTTCTTTCTCTCTACTATAGTATGTTTTGGTGCCACTTCATATGATGTTTTAATTTATTTTTTTCTGCCTCCTTTCCACTTCTCCCTTCACAACTCTTAATTAGGTTTTTTATCATCATGTCAGTTAATTTATAATCACACTATCTATGTATATCCCTTTTAAATGTCATAATAAATAATACATTTCTTAAGATAAACAAGTACCATCCTCCAATATAGGTATGTAAAGAGTTTGCCCATGTTGAATAACAAGATTTTTGTTTGTTTGTTTTCCTGTTTACCTTTTTATGCTTATCTTGAGTCCTGCATTTGAAGATAAAGTTTTCTACTGAGTTCTGGCCTTTTCATCAGGAAGGTCTGGAAATCCCTTATTTAAGGGAATATTCAAAAGATTATGCTCAATTATACCAAGTAGTTGATCCTTTATTGGTTGGCCAAGTTCCTTTGCCTTGCAGAATATCATATTACAATCCCTCTGATTTTTTAATGTAGGAGCTGCAAGGCCCTGTGTCATCCTGATTGTAGTTCTGTGATATTTGAATTGTTCTTTCTAGCTGCTGACTGTATTTTCTCCTTGACCTGGTAATTTTGGAATTCAGTAACAATATTCCTTTGTGTTTTCAATTTGAAATCTCTTTCAGGAGGTAATTGATGCATGTTTACAATGACTAATTTGCCCTTTGGATCTAGGACCTCAGGCAGTTTTCCTTAATTATTTCTTGGAAGATACTGGTCAGGTTCTTTTTTTCCTCATGGCTTTCTCGTAGACCAGTAATTCTTAGATTTTCTCTCCTGAATCTATTTTCCAGGTCAGTTTTTTTTTTTTTTTCCAATGAGATACTTTAAGTTTTCTTCTATTTTGTTTTCATTCTTTAGATTAACTGATTCTTGATGCCTCATAGACTCATTAGCTTTTTCCTGCCCAATTCTAATTTTTAGTGAATAGTCTTCTTCACTGAAAATTTGTACCTCTTTTTCCATTTGTCCAATTTTTCCTTTTAAGGAGTTATTTTCTCATTATTTTTTGTATCTCCTTATCCATTTGGCCAATTTTACTTATTAAGGAGTTGATTGTATTTTTTAAACTATTGGTCAATTTTTCTTCTGCCTTTTTAATTTGGCTTTTAAAATCCTTTTTGATATCTTCCAAGAATACTCTTTGGCCTTGAGATAAGTTCCCTTTTGAGGATTCAGATGTGGGTATGGTGGCAATGCTGTCCTCCTCCGATTTCATATTTTGGTCTTCCTTGTCCCCACAATAAGATTCTTTGGTCTTTGCTTTTCTAATTTTCTTCTTGCTCATGTTGACCCCCTTTCTTCTGGTTTTTAAAGTGGGTCTCTGCTTCTGATGCACAGATGGCTCTGTCCCACTTTTATTGTGCTAGGAGCTTACTGGCTTTGTGTGCTGTGACCTCTGATTCTATCAGCTAGAAGCTGTATAATATTTCAGCTTACCTGGTACTGCAGCTTACCAAGTACCTGCTACTTGGCTGGTGTGTGCCAAGATGTATTGTAAATGTATTTTTGCTGTATTGTTAATGTATTTTTGCTTCTTAATTGTAAAATCTTTCCCAACCATTAATTGGCCCATGCGACCTATTTGAGTCACATGGAAGCCCGAGTCACATGAATATGTGGTGGGAGGAGCATGCTGAAGAGATAGAGCAGTAATGTTGGAATAGAGCTCAGAGGAAACTGATTACAGCAGTTAGAGCTGAAAAAGTCAGAAAGCAGGCAGCTGTCTGTGAGTTTTTCTTTGTGATAAGGCCCTAGCAGGGGGGAGGCTTGGGGATGGTAGTGTCCTCTGCATTGTTATTATTTATAGGTTTCTTTGTTGCTGTGATGTATTTGGTTTTCTGGTGTTGGAATTTGGCTTTTGGGTGTTTGATTAAATGTTTTGGTTCTGTCTTCTATGTGGAGAGTCCATTGTATTTTGCAATTCAGAATTATGCAACCATATTCCTTGCTACCACAAGCAATGTGAATATTGCATTAGTGCTACTCAAGGTCAAGGTCAGGTCAAGTCTATCTGAATTTCCCCAGGTTTACACTGAAGCTTAGTGAGTAAGATGTGGGGATGGGGTGATCCGGTTACTGGTGGTTTCCTCCTCCCCTAGGGCTGCTCCAGAGCATGGGTCGGCTCAACAGCTGGTAAACCCCATCTGTACTGGTGTCTGCCTAATTCCATTGGCTATGCTAAGACACACCTGGGGTCCTAGTGTTGACACTTATTGCCTCCACCTGCCCTGGAGCTCAGTATCTCCTGCTGTGGTGTTGAGGTGGGGCTTGCTGGGAAGCCTCTGGTCTTCTACTGGTCCTCTTCAGGCACATCAGGAGGGACCCTTCCCATCAATCTCTTGTCTCCCAAGCTAAAATACTGCTGTACCCCTTCTGTTGGCTCCACTATTTCAGGATTTTTCCTGAGGCAATATTCTCTGAGTTTTTTAAAGTCAACAAGGGGAAGGTGAGAGCACTTGCAACTTACTCTGCCATCTTGACTCCAAAAAGTTAAGGTAGGCCACTTTCAAACACTTAGTCTGTGGGCTGATAGCCCCAGGAGAAGCTGCTGCCACCACTGACCCTGTGCTTCTTTCTCATCCAGCTCAACAAGACTCCCTTCCTGTGTGAGAGGTTTGGGAATCAGCACTTCTGCTATTAATTCAGTCTGTCCAAGGTCATTCCCTCTCGTTTATGGTCCAGTCTTCACTGGAGCAGCCTATATGATCTGTGCTTCCTTGGCCTGGTGTGTAACAGATCCTTCCATTGATCTTTCAGGCTGCCATGGGCTGAAAATGTGCCACACTCTATCTCCTGTTGGATCCTGCCACTCTAAAATATGTTCAGATTCACTTTTTAGACATATCTGAAGGAATTTGTGGGAGAGCTCAGGTGATTCTCTGCTTCATTCTGCTATCTTGGCTACACTCACAATCTAATTTTCTTAAAATAAAATGTATACTGATATATTTACCTTAACTTCAATATTACTTTATAAATCATCAGATGTAAGGTGTGACCACATTCAAGAGGTAATGAGCTCCATTGAAGAAAATGTTATAAATGACTGTCCAGTGTTTCACATTATGGTGCAATTTACTTGCTAAGCCTTAGTAATTACTCTTCTGCTCAATCAATCAAATGGCTCACCAATAACTAAAGAAAAAATATTAATTCTTTAATATAGTTTGTGGGCAGAAAGGTGGTATAATGGATAGAGTACTGGACCTGAAATTAGGAAGAATAACCTTCCTGAGTTCAAATCTGGCCTTAGCTGTGTGACTCTGGGCAAGTCACTTAGCTTTGGTTGCTTCAGTTCCTCATCTGTAAAATGAGCTAGCTAGAGAAGGAAATGTCAGACCATTTCAGTATCTTTGCCAAGAAAACCCACAATGGTGCCATTAGGCATTCAACTCAATGGAATAACTGAAAGGACCAAAAAACAAGAAAAAAGACATAAGGTTTTTAAAGCCCTTCAAAATTTTGCCCCAAATGAGACTCACTCAAGTTCTGTAATACAGTGATACCACTTTTTATCATGGTTGACACTTAATAACTTGACTTCCTGACTTTGCAATGGCAGGCCTAATGTATTCCTGGAATTTATATGTCTCCTATTCACATGTGTCTCATAAAATCTCTTTCTTTCAAAAGATAAGTTAAATACTATATTTTTCAGTGAAATTTTCCTTATTCCTTCCCTCTAACACTACTGAATATTTAGCTATACTATCATTGTTGACATTTATTGTCTTTATATGTACCCTTTAAACATACATACATACAAATACACATACCTGTATTCACATACACACACAAACACACTTATTATATTTTTCATTTAGGCATTATTTTGTTCTTTGCTTTTATGTTCTCAGTTTCCTAGAAGAGTTCCTGGCATATAGTACACACTAAATACAATCTTATTGGTTGAATGAAAATTATGTTAATCTTGGCAGCTTTAAATGAAGTATGCCATATTTCTCAAATATGCTATTCTTGTGTTATACTAGCTGGCTGTAGAGCTCAAAGAGATCATAAAAATGAACTAGGAGCATCCTGGAATCCTGAAGGTGAATGAATTGAGACACAAAGAAAGAAAATGACTTGTCCAAGATTATATAGATAGAAGGAAGTGTTATTGAGTCATTTCAATCATGTTTTATGCTCCAAGATCTCATTTTGAGTTTTCTTGACAATGATACTGCAGTGATTTGCTTTTTCTTTCTCCATAGTAAGCAGTAGAATCATGTATAACTTAGAGTCAGGTTTTCTGATTCTAAATATAGCTTTTACTTTTTTTACTGCACCAGAAAACTAGACATAAAATATAGATGTCTAGTTTTGGAGACAAAATTTTATTGATTTTCCTGCATCTGGAAACCTTTTCAAAGCTTTGAGCCCAGTCTGTTCTTTGTCCAGGATCCCATTTTTCTCATCTATTAAAAGTCTCTCTTCTCTATCATTCTAAGGTGAGAATATTAACTCACTCAGCTACCTGTAAAATCTATTCTTCGCAATCCAAAATATTTCATATCTAGACTTTTTTTTCTTTTTCTATCATTCTTCTTTCACCTCTGATAGATTTGTGGATGTCTTTTTTCATTTGTCCTTTCAGTTTATACATTCAGTCTCACCTGGGGAGAGAATCCTTCCTTCTTTATTCACTTAGAGTTAATGTTACAATTATATAGTAGCGATTTTCCTCTAAGGGATAAAACATAGAAGAAAGAAACACTCATGTACATTCAGTAAAGATCAGTGTCCAAAGTCTCTTTGTAGCATAAGCTACTTTCTTCATTCCTTAAACATCATAATGGCCATTTGATGTCCAAATTTGTGTATTTATGTCCAACAAATTAGCCCATGGCAAGTCTATCCCATAAAAATACCCATATTTACAAATAGCACTGACTAATAGACTCCACTCAATTACATTAGTATTTACATTGATCATTAAAGCAGAACTATTATGATTAAAACTATTATGTTGCCACTTGCTTTTTTTTTCAAACTATAGATCCAGCCAATATGTCAAGAAGGAATGCATAGTTAAGTCCAGCATTGAGATCCCTGGAAAAAATATGGAGTGAAACTATTGACTATGAAGAATGCCAGGCACCCTAAAACATCTTCAACTAATTATATGCTGTCAAAATATTGCTTTATCATGGAAACACAATATGTCGATGATTACAGATGAGATATTTACACAATGATGAATTCTGAACTAACAAACATTTCACATCAAGGACTTTAGTAGCTGCCAAATTTGGGTCAAATGCTTATAGCAGTTACAACTCCTATTAACCTCACTGAAGAACTTGAGTGAGGTAATGAAGGGAAGATTATACTAGTATGTTGTGCTTTGGTAAATGAAAGAATATTGTTTATCTCCAAAGTCAAAAGAAGAAGGTTTGTTATCCTCTTGTGATATTTTGTCATAAAAATTTCAATTTAGTATTTGTTGTTATGTTAATAGTCAATTTTCATAAAGAAAAAATAAACATTAAGGGAATAGTTTACTTTATTTCAAAATATCTTTCTTTTTATTTATCTGAGATATATATATATATATATATATATATATATATATACATATTTTTACCATATAAAGCCTATAAATGCAAAAAAGGTGAAGGTTGAACTTGGTTTGCTTCTTTGACAGTACCATGGAATATACTTACCAATTTACAAATTTACACTAAAGCTATCTCTGTGATATGCACACATGCACATATGTATATACACACATATAACTATATGAACAAATGTGTATATACATATGTATATGTATTTATACATATGTGTACATAAACACATATATTATATGTGAACCAATTGTTTATGTCTACATATCTTCTGTATAGGCAAAACTTAATACCTAAGCAGATAGAAGTTAGTTTTGTATTGACTTGATCTTCCCATAAAATATTTCATTAAATTTGTCTTTCTGGTATCAAAACAAAATTTCTAGGAAGAATACATTGAAAAGTCACCTGTTTTCTTTCTTAATTTTTACCTTCAACATCTTCCCTACCTACATATCAAAAAGCCCAAAGAGAAGGAAGAAATAGCTTAAGTAAAATGGTATTTTAAGTTTCAAACACTTTGCTTTATGCAGCCAGTGTTACAGTTTTCTCCAACAATACTGTAGAGGTCAAATTCAACAGTTTTTATTGGGACTCCTAAAACCTGTTCTTTTTATATCCAAAACTGGATTTGTTGAAGAATTATGTAATTGGGAGAAGTGAATGTGTTTAGAATTACAGTCTCAGCAGATTACTGCTGCTCTGGAACTTTAAAAACAATGAATATGTTTACATATATTACTCTAGTTCTAAATTTTCCCCACTGTGGTCCATCCCATTACCATTCAAATATTTTTACAACAAAGGCTTGTGGGGGAAAGGTAGACACAAGATGGTGGAATAGAAGATGGACCTACTTTAACCCTCCCCAAAAAGCCCATGAAATACCTGTAAAAAATGACTCTAAACAAATTTTAGAGCAGCAAAAGCCACAAAACAACAGAGTGAGAGAGATTTCCAGCCCAAGAAAGCCTGGAAGATTGACAGGAAAGGCCTATTGCACCAAGCTGGGAGCACAGCACAGCCCAGTTTTGGCCACCCAGTGCCAGCAGGGACAGGACTGGAGCAGGCTTCAGGGTGCAGAATCCTGGGCAGCAGCAGTTGCAGTTTCCAGATTCCTCAACCTAAATGTCAAAGACAGTTTCAAAGGTCAGTGAGAAAACTCTTTCACCAGGGTGAGAAGGGAATGCAGCCTGGTTCTGGCCCCAGGGTGGTGGAAGTTGCTGAGGCAGCAGTGTCCATTTTAGGAGCCCTCAGCCTAAAGACCCTGGGAGAACCAAGCAGCTGATCTGGGTCTCAGCTGTGAGTGCCATCCCTACGGTAAGGACAGAGGGCACAGGGTGTACTGAATAGAAAGGGATGATATCAAAAACAATAAAATTAAGGGGTGAGAGAAGAATATACTGGGAGTGAAAGGAAGAAATGGAATGGGGCGAATTATCTCTCACAAAAGAGACAAGAGAAAGCTTTTCCAATGGAGGGGAAAAGGTCAGAGGTGACAGGGGAAAAGTACAGTTTATTCACATCACATTTGATTTAAGGAGGGAATAACATACACACTCAATTTGGTATGAAAATCTGTCTTATAACATAGGAAAGTAGGGGAGAAGCGGATATGTGGGCTGTGGGGGAGATGATAGAAAGGAGGGCAAATGAGAGGAGGGAATAATTAGAAAACCATTTATGTTTGTTACGAACATAATAAATAGCAAATAAATACATTTCCAAATACACAGAAAAGATCTTACATGAAACAGCAAATCTCTATGTATACTTTTTAAAAAAAAATATGCTCTCTCATCATTATTACAATAATTTCCTCTCTCTCAGAAAGTCCTCTTTTGTAATAAATTAACTATAATCAAGCAAAAAAATAACAAAGTCTTGCATTTTAAAGGAGTTCCTTTTTAAGTCTAGGCACATTCTTGAATAGCAGGCACATATTTTTTGTTATACCTCCACTGGAAGCCTTCCTAACTTAGTAAAAAGTATCATAACTTAATCTTGCTACATAAAAGAGATGAGAGAGAGAGAGAGAGAGAGAGAGAGAGAGAGAGAGAGAGAGAGAGAGAGAGATCTATCCATCTATCCATTCACCTAATCTATCTCTATGTATATATCTACATATACATGAACTATGCATATGTATTTATAAGTGCTAATTAGACTCTTCTTTTGACCCTAACTTTGAAGCATCTCAGATTTACTGAAGCATTGACAATACACTAATGAATAAAGTTCAGAACATGTTTCATAATATGAAGGTGCCATTTATCCCTATTTCTAAATAAATGATCATACACTTATGGTGACTTTCTATTACTTCAATTATTATGTTAATAGTAGTGAATTTTCTTACAATTCTTCTAATTAGAATTTATTCAAGATGGTCTAAAGTAGAAGAGAGAATTTTGTCTTAGGGTACATGAGTTTTTCACATAGCTGTATACCATTAGCAATACCCCCAAAAGGTCACTCTGCTCATATGAGTTTTGGTGTCAGTGTATCTGATTTACTTAGAGAATCAATTCAAGTCTGAAAAACACACACTTTATCATCTTAGAGCTGTCAAAGCTTCTGTAGGCAGGAATATGTAGTACGTCTTACAAAATTTTATCCTCAATGGTTATCCATTAGTGGATGTAAATCAAATAAATTAGTTATCTACCAGAATTAGAAATACTTTATTCTTATCCCTGACTGGTTACTATTTGCAGATACTATTTCGTTCAAGACATCTTTTAACCACAAATTCAAATAATTTAATACAGATTACCTAATTAAAATCTAAAAAAACTATATAATCCCAAACTATTTGTGTGTGATATTGTATGTATGTATAACATATACACATATATACATATATATGTAACATTTTAAGAATGTTGAAGTCTCTTACCATGTCTAATATTTATTTTCCTAGTTATGGCTTCAAATGTTAAATACTCTATGGATTTCATAGGAGTTTAGCTCCAGGTTAAATCTATTCATCTTTAGCATGATCAAAAATGGAGAATAAAACATGGCAACAGCACTGAAGTTTAGCATGGAGTTATGGTGAAAATGGAACAAAGCAGGAATGTGAATAATGACACACATGAAAATTAAAATGAGAATGTTACCAGTGACTTTTAAAGGGCTGAAGATTGTGACATAACAAAAATATTATCTTTCAAAAATATCTTGACACCATAATTAATATATTCTTTAAGATTTTTCCAGATAAGCATAATCTTATTAACTTTGTAAAATCCCCAAATGGAAGGGACTTTGGCAATTACCTAAACCTGATTTCACTTCCCTATGTGACTTTACAAAAATTATTTCATCACTTTATGCCTCAGTTCCTTTGACTTTAAAATATGGGTTTTGAATCAACTAGTGAAGACTGCAAATGTTACTTGATGAAAGATAGAATCCTATGGACTCTGTAGATATCATGGAGTGACAATAATAAAGTACAAAATTATTCAAGACAAATCAAATTCAAAACAAAATAGCAGTTAGAAAATATCATAAATAAGAGGTGTAAATGAAAAATTTAGAAGATGATATGATAAATGGACTGCATAATATATATCTAAAGAAATGAAAGGAGGATTAGCAGATCTGGACTTCAAAAATTAGTAAATTATAGCAAATATGCAGAAAAAAGGAAAGGATTTTTTAAAAAGTATATCAATGCTGCAGGACAATGTGGGTTCGGTATAATTTCAACTCCCTGATGTTAAAAACAAAATTCACAAAGAAAATTTGATCTACCAGAATATACACACATATACATGCTCATATATATATATATATATATATATATATATATATATATATATATACACATGTATGTGTGCATGTATATATATATGTATATATGTAAGTACATGTGTACACACAATATGATAGGAAATAATACAAGAAAACTATCCAGAATTTCTAAACAATAACAAAATATTTATTAGAAGAATACACAATGACTAGAAGTATACAAGCACACACACAAATATATACTTTAAATTGAAGACAAAGCAAATTCATCAAATTAAATGGCAAATAAAAATATAAGCAAAAAAAGGGGAAAAACAACAAGCAAAAAGGAATTTTAATAAGATAGCATTCTATATTAGCAAAAAAAAACATCACAGAAAGAAATATGGTGCTATATTCCCCAAACAAGCAACTCAATCTACAACCTAAAATGGTATATCCTGAAAATGTGAGCCTACTCACCAATAAAAAGAAGCATATTTCATATAAAAGTGATAATAACACATATATATGTAAAGAATTTTGGAATTGAAAATTTGTCAAATAATAGTAAAATAATGGGAAAAGAAAGTTCAATAAGCACAGCTATAAAGGTAATAAATGTTCAAATTAATTTTTCTCATATTTACAGGTTTTTTTTTTAATCTAGAGCTGTTATTTCATTAGCATAGACAGTCCCTAGGTAGGACCTTCTTAGCCCAATGCAGATCAACAAATTTTCTGAAACATTTAATCTTGGAGAGTTTCACAGGAGCACTGGGAGATTTATTGAGTTGTTCTGGGCTATTTACTCAGTAGGTATCAGAGAAGTAACTTTACCTCATGTTTTCCTGACATTTATACTACCATACTCTCTCCCATACTATACTGATTCTATTTAAAGTTTTTTTTTTCTTTTTAAATACATATTTCTTATTGGGATCAAACAAAGAAGAAATAAGGAACATCAAGTGATATTAAATGATATGTAGTGGCAAATACTTAAATGGAACTTAAGGAATCAGGAAAAGTGAAGGTGAAAGAGCTGAACTGACGAAATTGACTAACTACTTATAGATGAATCACTGTAGTTGATGGAAAATAATTACAGAGTAGAAGCATGTACAAAAGAGGTGAACGAAGAGACAGGATCATGATATATGGTGGTGATATATATTTAGCATGAGCATAGGTGAAGGATGAAGGGCTAGAGACTCCTATAATTTCTCAGCAACAGGAGGGGCAAAAAAAAAGTGAGGTGGCAGAAGAGAGCAACCAAATCTAGAGAAGCTGAAAGTATATTTTCATTTCAGAAGAATATTCCACCATGGAAGGATATATCTATGTCTTGAGATAGATTGTGGCTGGTAGGAATTATTGTATTGAGAAGCAACCTCCCTGAAAGAGTTTTTTGATTTCATAGGTTACATTAAGCCCCAAGAAAGAAATATGTATTTGTTACTGAAGGGAACGGTTACCCGGAGGCATGGGACATAGAGACAAATATGTGTGTTTATGAAGGAGATTATTCACAAGACAGGCAATTGGTGGGGCTAGGTTACACATTAAAACACACACGCGTGCACACACCGACACACACACTCTCTCTCTCTCTCTCTCTCTCTCTCTCTCACACACACACACACACCATATCCATACTCATACTCACACTCACAGTCACACACAGACACACACTATTTTCATCATCAATTTTTATGGGTCATAATACAAAGAGATTATGAAGAAATATGAAAAGGAAGAAATACCAAATGTAATTTGTAGATTATAACAATGAATTAAAAATAATACAGGGAGTAACAGTAATATACAGAGTCCTAAAGATTTAATGATGGCATCCTAAATAATGATGGATTAAAAATAAATCATAGAAAAAATAGAAAAATAAATCTTAGAAAAAATAATCATGGAAGAGAAAGCTAATGAAATATATCAGTTGACAGGAGAAAATTTCTGACAGCTGAAATGGGGGAAAATATAAGTAAGAATATTCATTAACAAAATATAAAAAAGAATTAATGGATTGAATAGGGAGCATAGGGGAGAAAAGCTAAAAAATCAAAATAAAGCAATTAAAAATAAACACAAAGAAAAATATTTTGAAAATTATAGGAGAAATAAACTAAGAAACAAAAGGACTATGAGATGTTGTAGTAGTAATTTAAATGAAAAGATCTTTCTCATTCATTAATAGGCCCATATGATCTGCTTAAATTCCCTGGAATCCTAAGTGACATGTGGTGGGAGGAGTTTGCTGAACAGGAATGATGGAGAAGAACCTGGAGAAAGTGAGTGAGTATGGTCCAGTCAGAGGAAGGAGACCCAGGCAGGCAGACTCAGCAAGACTCAAGTTCCTGAGTATTTGTTCGTGAGAAAGTCCTGGCTGAGGTGGGGAGGCTTGGGAATGGCTTTGCTCTTGGACACCATGAGAGATTTTGCTTTCTGGTTCTGGGATTTGGCTCTCTGGTGTCAAAATAAATGCTTTTTCTTCTCCTTTCTATATACAGAGTCTTTTATATTTTGCGATTGAGAACTACACTGCCATATTCCGAGTTACCACCAGTGCTATGAATATTGCCTTGGCAATAAAGATGGATAAACAAAACTAAAATGCAGTTCTTTGAAACAACCAACAAAATCACTAAACATTTATCTCAGGTGACTAACAAGAGGAAAATAAAATTAAGAAGATAAAAAGTGAACAAGGTGGAATCACAAAGAAGAAATTAAAAATTATCAGAAGTTGTTATTCAGTTATATAACTACAACACTGAGAATTTAAAAGAGAATATTTTTCCTTAAAATTTATGATGCAAGTCATTCCCCAGGTGATAAATGGTGAAAGGATATGAACAAGCAGTTTTCAGATAAAGAAAGCAAAGATATCTATAGCTACATGAAAAAATGCTCTATATAACTATTGATTAGAGAAATTCAAAATGAACCAACTCTGAGGTACCATCTCACCTTTATCACATCGGCTAATATGATATAAAAGAAAATGGTAAATATTGGAGAATACTGGAGGGAAAGTGAGAAAATTTTTACTATAATGCACTATTGGTACAGTTGTGATTCGGAAATAGGCTCACAGGGCTATAAAACCATGCATACCCTTTCACCCAGTAATACTACTACCAGGTCTGTATCCCAAAGAGACAGAAAAAATGAAAAAATACTTATATGTATATTTTTATAGTAGGTCTTTTTGTATAGCAAAATATTCAAAATATAGAAGATTCCCATCAATTGGGCAATAACTGAACAAGTTGCATATGATTGTAATGGAAGACTATGTTCCATAAGAAATGACAAGCAGAAAACTTTTGGGAAAACTTGGAAAGAATTACATGAACCAATGCAAAGTGAAGAGAGCAGGAACAGGTAAACATTGTACACAGTAACAGCAATGTTTTATGATTATCAGTTGTGAAAGACAGCTCTGTTCAACAGTACAACGATCCAAGACAATTCTGAAGGAGTTATAGTGAAAGATGCTATCCAACTCCAGAGAAAGAACTGATGGGGACTGACTGCAGGTTGAAGCCTACTTTTAAAATTTTCTTTAATTCATTAATAGATGTGGATTAAAGTATATTAAATGGAATCTTTGCAAAAGAGAGCACAACACTTTCCACATTTTTTTCATTCATTATGATCAAGTTGAATTTATAGCAGGAAGGTAAGAATGCTATAACATTAGGAAAATCATTAACATAATTCATCATATGAAAAGGAAATCATCTCAAACTATTTCTTATACATGGGAGGACAGGAGCTAGATTTGTGATTTCATTAACTTAAGAAACTTCTGGGTAAGGCAACTGCCTATCCCACCTCAGGTTGTCACCTTCTCTGCAACATATATTCTTAGAGAGTTGCTTAAAACCCTGTAAGGTTAAATGCTTGAGTCAAAGCAACATAGTCCTTATGTGTCAGAAGTGTGACTTGAGCCTTGGTCTTCACAGATTATCCCTACAATTTTATATGTAGATAAGCCAAAAACAAAAGCCATGCAATAAACATGTAAAATAAAAAATATATATAAATCATAGGTAAATGATTTGGACAGGCCTGACTCTTAACAACCTATTATTACAAGTTCAGTGTTGGAATAAAATAGCACTTATGGGTCATTCAGCATCTTACCAAGGAGGTTTACTTAGCTATAACAAAGAAAGGATATGCAAAAAAGATACTGTAAAACTTAGATTGCATTGTAAATTCTTCTGGTATCCATATGGAAATGCAGCTAGTTAGCAATGTTAGGTATAGTGAATCTCATGGTCTCAAAATATCTGTCAAGTGTGGAAGGCCTCAAATTTATTTGGATGGGTTCTTTCTGTGCCCTTAGACAACTATAAAACCATGTCAGTATGACCAGCAGTTGCCAGAAAAGAAGGCGCGGCTTGAATCTGACCCTTTCAGGTTAATTAAGCCCTAGAGATAGGTTTATCATTTTTTCAGGAGAAAACTATCCTAACTCATGTTTTGGAAGGAGGCAAGATTCCTGGTAAGATCCTACAAATTTTTCTAAAGGTCCTTTCATTGCTTAAAGTTCTTGATATCTTTTACTATAAAATCCTAATCTCATGGAATCTTGGAGCCTAAAAAGATACCAAAAACAAAACAGCTCCAACAACAATCACTACAACAGTTGAAACTATGACAAGAAAATCAACTCAACTGTAAGGACCTAATTTCCTAGGAATGTGGTTTTGCCTGGTTTATGATAGCTACATCCTGCTTCAGGGCAGGTCCTGACAATGGTCTAAGCTACAGATTGAATAACTGACATGGGAGCTGTAAGTTACAATAGGAGAAGAATTTTAGCTAAATCAATTCCTGGACGGTAGCCATGGGGATAGGTAAATTATTCTACCTCTTCATAGATTTTTTAACATGACAAATCTATCTATCTATGCAGTTAAAATCAAAACTTAACTTTACATGCAAAGAAGAAGCTTTCATAACACTGAGTGTTAAAGTCAGAACATCTCCCTTCCCCTCCTTCTATTTGACATGATTCTAGAAATACTGATAACAATGACAAAAAGACATGAAGAAATAAGCTTCAGTAAAGTAGAGATAAAACTATCCCATTTTCTAATAGCATTGCAGTTTAGTGAGGAAAAATCAGCAAAGGAATTAATTAAGACAATAGCTTCAATAAAGTAGCAGAACACAAAGTAAGCACACAAAAGTCAGAGTATTTGTACATAACAGAAAAAGAACTCATAAGAAATTAAATAAAGTGAAATCTCTTTTAAAATATTTACAAAATTAAAAAAAACTGGCAATAAAACCCCAAGCCTTTTTCAAAATGCTTCTTAATTAAGTAGCACTACCTGTGACAATTTACATATTAAGTATTATACCTAGATAATTATCAATGGGATATTTTAGAAAGCTAGAAAACTGTAATAGAAGTCTCTTGGAGTAAAAAAAAAAATAGGATTTCAAAGGATATAATAGGAAATTAGGAATGAAGGAAAACATACTGCTAGGCTTCAAATTATACAGTGAAGCAATAATCATTAAACCAACTATTTGTCACTGGTAAAATACATTTGGAAAGACATATCTGTGGAAAAGACAAGATAAGAAAGTCAGAAAAATTGAATCAATCTTATTTTTGATAAACCTGAGAATATAGGACTACATATTTAATATGTATTTATACATGTGTGCATCTGTATGAGATATACACATACATATATGTGTGAGTATATATCTATAATATATCTATATCTGTGTGTACATATGGATACAGATAGATAAATAGATATTATCTATTGATATGATTTGCTGAGACACTTCGCAGCAGTTTGGCAGAATCAGACTTAAAACAACGTCTTATACCATTTGCCATAAAAATCAAAAAAAATGTACTCAATATCTTCAGATTAAAGATCATACCATAAAAAGTAAAGCACCAGACTAAATATATTTCATAGTTATAGTTAAAACATTAATTTTTAGCAGAAGAGGTGATTATAAAAGAGAGAATATGTAATATCAATTTTATGCATGCACAAAAACATGCAAATAGAGTGACAAAGAGACATGGCTAATTGGAGATTTTTTTCTCAAAACTCTTTGATAAGAGTTTGATATTCAAGATATATATAGGAACTATTACTAATATATTGTACCAAAAGCCATTCCCTGATGGATATATTCAATTGATATGAACAAAATACTTACAAAAAATGGCTCAAAGAGGTTGTTTTAGAATTAGGAAGACCTATGATTAAGTCCCACTTCTAACATAAACTAGCTTTTTACCATAGAAGGTTGCATAACTATTCAGTGTCTTCATCAGTTTTTAAAGACTTCAAGTTGGAGATATTTACTGATTGACATTTTTCAGGAAGTTCTTTACAGAAAACTCCCTCCATTGATTAAATTACAGGTCCAAGTAAAATCAGCAACAAAACCTCCAAATAAGAAATAGTGAATTACAAATAATCCCCCAATACTTCAGGTTCTTATTAACTCCAAAATATTGTTCCAGAAGTCAAATGATCAAAATAACCAAATGTGACAAGATTAGCAACTTCCCCTATGTCATCTCTCTTGTAGGATAGTTCTTTCCCAAAAGGCAAGGAAGTTGCAAGTCATTTTGTAGTTGATAACTGGTCAAACATTATGAACAGTCAGGTTTCAGAAGAAATTAAAGCTATCTATACTCAAATGAAAAAATGTTCTAAATTTCTATTGATTAGAGAAATGCAAATCAAAACAATTTTGAGGTACTACATCATATCTGTCAGATGGTTAACATGACAAAACAGGAAAATGATAAATGCTAGAGAAGATATAGGACAATTGAAACACTAATGCACTCTTGGTGAGGTTGTGAACTGATGCAACTATTCTGGAGAGCAATTTGGAACTATGTCCAAAGGACTATAAAATATGCATACCCCTCCACCCAGGAGTATTGTTTCTAGGGGTGCATCCCAAAGAGATCATAAAAATGGGAAAAGGACTCACAAGTACAAAAATATTTATTGCAGCTCTTTTGTGGTGCCTAAGAACTGGAAATTGAAGGGATGCTAATCAATTGGGGAATCCCTGAATAAGTTGTGGTATATGAATGTAATGAAATGCTATTGTGTCATAGGAAATGATGAGCAGGTGGACTTCACAAAACCTAGAAATACTTATATGAACTGATGCTGAATGAAGTGAGCAAAACCAGGAGAACCTTGTACACAGTAACAGTCATATTGTATTATGAATGACTCAATATACTTAACACTTCTCAGCAATGCAAAAAACTAAAAAACTCCAAAAGACTCATGAAGGAAAATAACATCCATGTCCAGAGAAAGAAATATGGAGTCTGAATGCATATTTAAGGATACTGTTTGCTCTGTTTGTTTGCTCTTTGTTTTTTTTCTTTTTCATGCTTCCTCCATTCATTCTAATTCTTCTATACAACGTGACCATTGTGAAAATATGTTTAATAGGCATGTATATGTAGAACCTGTATCAGATTGCAGAAGGGGTGAGGGGAGGAAGCAGAGAAAATTTAAAACTTATGAAAGTGAATGTTGAAAACTAAAAATGAAAATAGTAATTCCTTAAAAAAAATAAAAAGAAAAAAAAAGCCAAGGAAGCTGAATAGGTCTAGGATGCTACAGCTCAAAAGTTGCTACTGTGGTTTCAGTTTCCTGTCCATCCTAGAAAGTGTTGACTTGGTTTCTTGATCACCAAGAGCATAAAAAGAACTTTGTTCTTTTTTTTGCCTTAGAACTTTAGAATTTGTGGATATGCTGAGGCCTCACAACTCACCAGACCTTGACTGTCAAACAGCCTCATTTTGTTTTAGAGTGAATACAGGCCCTAAATATTGTGATCTTTCTTGAGTCTTTTTCTGATGCTATACTTGTATATATGTGTGTGTATATAAGAATAGATATACACACATATATATATGCTTATATGCACACATATATACACATATTTATATGTGTGTATATATGTATATATATACATATGTATTATTAATGATAGAGTGAAATACAAATATTTCATTTTATTTCACTATCAGATCTAGAAATACAGAGGATGAACCCGAGTTGGATCTAGTCCTTAACATCAATGTTGGAAAACACAAGTATGTGTATTTATACATACACATATATGTGCATAGATATTATTTATATATATATGCACATACACACACACATATATATATATATTTAGCCAATGATATGGTAAAATACAAGTATTTCATTTTATTTCACTATCAGATCTAAGATTCAAATGAGGAACCTGGGTTGGATCCAGTCCTTAACATCAATGTTGGAAAATACAGGTATGTGTATTTATATATACACATATATGAATATATATACATGAATATACACATATATACACACATATACATACATACTCCCTGTGTGTATTGCTATAGGAATTATTTGCTTAGAAATTTTTCATTAAAATAATTAAGGTGAGAAAACATAGCAACAAATTAATTTTAAAGATATCAAATATAAACATGTAGACAACAAAGTTACTTGCATGACTAATATAATATAGATAGCATATCACAGAGAAGGCATGGAAGACATACATTATTTCTATAATAATGGCCATAAGTCTGCAGAAACTCGAAGCAAACCTTTGGCTGTCCCTGACCAATGTATCCACTTTAAGTTTTATTAATCATAATCTGGCCATTTGAATGAATAATTCGAAAGTTGAACTTTCCCTGTTTAAATAAGAAATATGCAGCTTTTGATGGATTTTCTCTCATACTATTCCCACTAGGAGTTTTATTAGCCCTGAATTAGAAAGCAATTTGCTTATTAAGAAAGGCTTCTGTTTTCATTTGTTCCATATTCAGAAAAAAAAAAACTGTAATAGAGTAATCTGATTTTCTCTGAACTTTAATGGTTGTAGAATATCTCTTCGGAATTTATCCTATTTTCTAAAATACGAGAGAAACTCTGGCTTACCTCAACTCATGTCTTAGAAAAGAGGCTTAATTATTTTTTTTTTCTTTCATGAAGCCCTTTTGTAGACTGCCAATGCCTATGAACCTTATCTCAGAATAATATTTTAAATTTATAAAATAATACGTAGAAGTCAATTATATTGATGTACTTAAATCAAAATTTTTTAAATAAGATCATGGATCCCCTCTCAAATCATAAAGAAGTGAAGGACATTTCCTGAACATATATAAAGGGCATTCTCAAATGTTAGCACTGAAACATGACTTACTTTCCTGGAACAGTCAACACTTTTGTCTTTTGGCAGCCAAGAGCAATAGCATGAGCGCTAAGGAATACTGTCCACATATTAGATGCCAAAAATAAAATAATGACTACATGAAGTCTCCTCTTAGAAAAAGACCCATTACCCAATTTATTCAACTACTTTTGCCTACAAATGAGAGGTTTCTTGTGTGTGTGTGTGTGTGTGTGTGTGTGTGCATTTGTGTGATGCCTTCATTCAGATTACCTATCTTCATTGAAAAGACCAGGACATATTGCACAGTCAACCCTAGTGACAGACTTGGAAAAAAGCAGTAACAGCAAGAAACAAACACTAAATCCCCAGACACTTCATCATAGGGCTATTCAGTTCATAAACTAATATTTCTTCAAAATTGTTAAGTACAGACTGACAGAGGAAGAACAAAAAATATCAGCATTAGCTGATGCCAAGACAAGAGACTGTCAAGGGGGAGGAAAGTAGTTTTCAGTGTCAAAAGATGAAGTTAAATCAAGAAGGATGAAGAATGAAAAAAGAACACTGGATGTACCAATAAATAGATCATCAGTAATCTTGGGAGAGAGTAATGTCATTCAAGTTAATTAGAAGGAAGATGTGGAGAAATGGTAATGTGAGTGAACAAAAAGGAGGCCACAAGAGGGCAAAAGTACTGGGAGATCTGGGAAGGAGAGAGTGTGTAGTGTCAATGCAATATTCACAGCACCTATGGTATCCCAGCACAAATCTGAATTTTGAAATATAACAGACTCTCCCCATGGAAGACAGGACCAAAACATTTATCCAGACATGAGAAAGCCAATTCCATCATAGTAACAAAGACATCTATACACAATTACAGTGCAGAGGGTAACACCAACCCCAAACCTTCCCCCAAAACCAGTCAGTCTAGGCTTCTCCCAAAACCAGCTCCATTAAACAAATCACAAGCAGACTCCCTTAAACAAAATCACATACAAGCTCTCTCACTTTTGCTACCCAGTAGCCTGCTTGCCTGCATCCTTCTTATCTTTGACTGTTGTCATAACTAACTTTCCCCTCAGCTCTGCTCTAGCTTCACCTCTTCCTGTTTCACCTTTCCTGCTCCACCCCTTCAACAAAATCTTCCCTCTACGGACTCATGTGACTCAGACTTCCATGTGACCCAGGCAGGTCACATGGATCTATTAATGAATGAGAAAGATCTTCCCATTTATATTACCATTGCAGACAGACAAAGGAAGATCATGAGAAGTATGGCAAAATTTTTTTTGGAGAGACAAGGCATAAACAGAGATTGAAGGATAGGAGCTTATGATTAGAGAGAAGAATTTTAGAGGACCTTGGAGTGAGTAAAAACAATGCTTATGGTGATAACTGGTACATGGCCAAAACTGCAGCTAGGATGGAGAGAGTAGAGAAGTCATTGAAGTTTATGTACTTGATTAAGTGGGAGGCCAGGGTATTCAGGGACAAGAATGCATATATTATAGAGGAGAGTAGTACATCATATTATTCTTATCCCTTTAAATGTGTACTTTTAATTTTCATTTAGTAAAGTGTTTCTAAATTCTCTTTTGTGGTCCATAAGTGTTTACTACATTTTTCAACACTGAACCTGATAGACTAAGTGTCATTTATATCTAGTCCATAATAATTGGCCATCAAATTACTAATGCTTTGTTTTGTTTTCTTTTTACTAAAATTCAAAAAACAACTAATAGGGCAGAAAGAGATTGTGATTTGTGTCTGTAAGAAGATGAAAGGGAGTTGAATAACCATATGTATATTATCATTATTATTGGTTAATTATAAATTAGCCAATCTGACTCAATCAGGTTTTTGAAAAGTGTCATTATTAAGGTAGTGTACTAAGAACAGCTCATTCAAAATATCCCTCCAAAAGTCTGCAATACAAGCATATGCAGAGTGCAGGGGGAAATGGATTCAAGTTTTGAAGGCATATGTTGAAAAAGGGTAGAGGTCTCTGGTTGTTGGAAGTTCCTTTCTAATCTTTGTGGAGCACTGATGAAGTTCCCACTCGGTATTTTGTAACATCTCTCCTGGCTTCTTTATGAATTCTCAAAGTTGTCTTGAGGTGTCTAACTTTTTTCTTGACTTCCAAAGCAGACACTGTATCAGCTGTTACAAGTACACTGACTGCCAGTGAAAGTGGGGGCAGTATTTTAATTTATTAAAGCAGCTTAAGATATAAAATTTTAGTTATTATGCCATACTGTTAAATAATGTATTTTGAGAACTCGGGGAGGAGCCAAGATGGCAGAGTAGAAACATTCACATATGCTAGCTCTGAACCCACAGTCCATAAATTACCTGTAAAAAGAACTCCCAACAAATTCTGGAGCAGTGGAAACTACACAGCAACGGAGTGGAGGAGATTTCTGTTACAGAGAACCCTGAAAAACTGTCACCAAAGGTATGTCGCGCACCGGACCCGGAACAGAGACCAGCCCTGCCTTGGCAGCCTGGCACCAAGAGGAGCAGATCTGAGCAGCCTTCAGGGATGGAATCTCTGGCAGCTGCACAGGTCCCTCCACCCACAGGCTCACAGGTTAGTGAGAGAGCCTTCTGGACTGGCCGAGAGGGGAGTGGGGTGTCTCCATAACTCAGGCCGCTTCGGGAGGAAGCGAAGGGGGAAGCAGCAGCCAGGAGCTGCTGGAGCAGGCAGAAGCTCCATTGTTGGTCTCTGCATAAACCCCCTGAGGGAACTGAGCCTGGGCAGCGGCTCTGCCCCACCTGAGAAGCTGAACTTATTCTCTCACACTGAATAGCAGCCCCGCCCCCTGCAGAAAGCCCTAAGGCTGGGAAGTAGCATTTGAATCTCAGACCCCAAGCACGAGTGAGGTGGGGGTGGAGAGGAATCTCAGAAGTCAAGTAACTGGCTGGGAAAATGCCCAGAAAAGGGGAAAAAAATAAGACCATAGAAGGTTACTTTCTTGGTGAACAGATGTTTCCTCCTTTCTTTTCTGATGAGGAAGAATAATGCTTACCATCAGATAAAGGCATAGAAGTCAAGGCCTCTGTATCCCAAACATCTGAAATAGATTAGATATCCAATGGGCTCAGGCCATGGAAGAGCTAAAAAAGGATTTTGAAAATCAAGTTAGACAGGTGGAGGAAAAACTGGGAAGACAAATGAGAGAGATGTAAGAAAAGCATGAAAAATGTATATTGAGTACTTGTGTATTATCCATTTAATTATTGTTCAGTCATGCCATAATTATATTGGGCTTTTTTTAATCTGACACCTTTATTTTAAGCCTCAAGAATTATCTTTAGGTGGTACAATAGATAGATTGAGTGCTGGGTCAGGGGTCAAGAAGATTAAAGTTCAAATTCAGCCCCAGATACTTTTTAGTTATACGACCTTGAACAAATCACTTAACTTCAGTTTTCCTCAGTTTGTTTCAGCTCAAAATAAAAGTAATAAAGAGCAACCTACCTCTCAAGGTTTTTGTGATGACCAACTAAGTTAATATTTATAAAGTGCTTACCACAGGGCTTGGCATATTTTGTGTGTGTGTGTATGTGTTCATTCTTCATTGCCGAAGAAGACCATGCCATCAGAGAAATGATGATGTGACTTGCACCTGACTTTGTTTTCAGTGAGGGAGTGCTGGGCAGGTCACCAGTCTCACTTCTCCTCCAGAGCCATCTGAATCTAGTGACCAGATATTCATCAGGATGCTTGGAGATGACCCAGAATGAGACAATTGGGATTAAGTGACTTGCCCAAGGCCATACAGTTAGTGAATATCAAGCATCTGAGGTGAGATTTGAACCCAGGTTGTCCTGATGCCTGGTGCTCTATCCACTGCATCACCTAGCTTCCCCTTGATATATTGTAGTTTCTATATAAATGCCAACTCTTTTCTTGTAGTTATTATTATGATTTCATTAAGCACCCTCTCTTGACTTGTTAAAATTACTTTGGGTTCTTATTCTGTTGTCCATTGTGTTAGCTTAGACTGCTAAAAGTCATCTGAAATCTTCATAAGCATATCTTCCATAGCTTCATCTGAGTCATCAATAAAGAATGGATAAAATACATCAATAAGAAATTCATGGGTTACCTCACTTAAAAAAACTCCCTCTATCTGTATTTTGTTCCACTAATTTTAGCTTTTGGAGTCCAGTAATTTAATCTTATCCAAATTCATCTAAATACAGTACATTATCCTCTAGACCATATCCTTCCAAGTTTCCTCAAAGATATCATGAAAAATTTTTGGCAAATATTTCCTGGATTGTCTACAAGATTCTTGTGGTGCAGCAGATCAGTAACCCTAGCCAAAAAAAAAAAATCAAAGTATATATCATGATACAAATACAGATATGAGGAGAATTCAATGGGGAAGGGAGGAAAGTATAGGAGAGAAGAGGAGAATGACAATGATAAAACAGGTAAAGAGATGGTTTTGAATGAAAGTAAACCATTCAGCTACTGACAGAGATATAAGAACTGTGTGACTTGGGTCAATTTTTCTGAACCAATGAAATCACAGATATTAATATCTGTTGATAAATTCTATGTGGTTCTACATTTACTTGTTTAAGGTATATGGGTAAATCATAAGATATATTTAAAACTTTTTCAATAGTAAACTCTTTGCTGGCATATTCTCCTAATCTGAGAACTGTAAGTAATCCTAGCCTTCTGAAAGTAAGAGACAGTGGGGGCTCCACTGACTCCTGGCTCAGTCACTACAGATCCCTTAAAAAGGGGTACCCCTTATTGATATTACTCTCTCAGCTTCCATTCCTCTTATCTCTGTGCCTCAACATCTGCTGGAAGAAAGAAAAAAACCTTTCTTCCTCTAGTCTTAACCTACATCAGTCTCCCTCCATCCTCATCTACAGTAGCTCTCTCCCTCTAGTTTGTGTATTTTTCTCTGTCCTACTTTTTCTTTATACTCTGTAGTACTTTAAATTAATTTTTCATCAGAAGTATGAGGCATGCCAATTGACACAAAATGCTATGATTTTGCATTAAAATTTAGTGTTCATTCAGCTATTTTCAAATATATGCTCATATTTGTATGTGTATATATGTATATGCTTGAACATATACACACATATATGTGTGTGCATACATATATGCAGATATAGGTGGCACAGTGCATATGTTGTCAACCCGGAGTCAAAAAGACTTGAGTTCAAATCTGCCCTGAGACATCTACTTACTATCTGTGTGATCTTGGGTATGTCATTGAATCCTATTTGTCTCAGCTTCCTTATCTGAAAAAGGAAATGTCAAATGACCCCATTATCTTTGCATAGTAAATCCCAAATGGGATCAAGAAGAGTCAAACACATCTGAAATACACACATATATACATACACATACATGTATATGTATACACATACACATATGTAGACATACATACATGTAATGAACATATATAATGCGTGTATACACATATATAAATGCATGCAGTGATATAGCTTAGTCCTTTGAGGTATTCTGAAATTCCAGTCTTTCTAGTGTAAATAAACTCTTCTCTATGCTTTCAATTCTCTTCAATTCTCTTTTTTTTCTCATTTCCTCAGACTGTCACAAAGCTTGCTCTCCCCAGATAACAAAGTAACACTGATCACTATATGGAAATCTCATACTCTCTGAAGTGTTTGGTCAAGGAGAGGAATCCACACACTAAAATCTTCATTCTCAATTCCATTTTGCCTTCCTTTAAAGTTCTTGAAAAAAGACAAGTTATGTACTCATGGAGATGTGAACCTTCATATAGATGTTCAAGGGGAATATACACTCAACTGTCAATTTTAAAAAAAACACTTCTTAAGTGTCAATGGCATGACCATTTACAAGGAGTTCTTCTTTGACTAATGAAAAGTTGGAGGGTTGATTTTCAATCAACATGAATTCTGATTCTACCAAGTTGGAGGTGACTGTGATGCCAAATTTTATTTTACGGTAATAATGAACCACTATGTCTTTTCCATCTGCAGAAATTATCAGTGGTTATTGATTCATGCACCTGCAATCCTTCACCTTCAAAGATTTTAGTACTGGTATATGTGTGTGTGTATATATATATATATATATATATATATATATGTTAATTCTATATATGTTTCTATATATAAGTTATTTGACTCTTAACAGTGATATTCTTTCTACTACTTCCCACTGTGTTCTAGAATCTGGAGTACAATTTTAGCTTTATCCCTTTGACCTATTTCTTTGAATTTAGACTTGATCCCCCTTTTCTAATTCTTATTGTACTTAACTCGGGTTATTAGACCTCACTTTTGTTTTCCACTTTCCTACTGCCGTCATTCCACGTGTTGCTCTGAACTACACGTGGTAGAAAGTGACTGCTTCAGACGGCTCTCTATTGCCCTCTGCTGATATTAGCCACCCCTATGACTTGCAAGTAATACAATCATTTTAATCACATTACAACTCCATTAAATATTTTTAAAGGTGTTGACAGCAGGCCTGGTGTTCATAGAGCATGAAGCCAGTAACTGAAGATAAAAATCTGAAAAAAAAATGATGTATGCCTTATCTTCAACGAACTTAGAATTTAGAAAGGTGATGAGTCATGAAATAATAATGATAATCTAGATGTATATGGGACCTTAAGATATATAGGATGATTGCTTCACAAAGATTATACAAACATTTCCATTTGCAAATAAGGAAACTGATACTCAGAGGGATTAAGTGAGTTGCCTATGATTAGACAAATAGTAAGTGTAAGAACCTGACTAAAAGTCTGTGTCTTCTATATCTGAGAATCCAATGTTCTATCCATTAAACAATAAATTCATATTTTATAATTGTAGATATAAGAAAATTCTTGCTACCAATGAAGATTAACACCCACTGTGCAACTGACATCCAGATAGATATAACCAGTTCATATCTGGAGAGTGGAGCTGAGGGAAAGTTTTAAGATATATATATGTATATATATATATATGTATATATGTATGTATGTATATATATGTATGTATATCTATATTAAGGAGTCACCAGATATGTTGTGATAACTGGAGCCATAGAGATAGATGTAATTGTCAAGAGAGAAAACCTACATTTCCAGAGAGGAAAATTAAAGGAGATCCAGGATAACAAGCCTTTATAGACATCTCCACTTAAGAGTCAGGAGGAAAATCATAATGTCATATATTTAGAGTACTTAAGGCACATAGAAATAATCAAGATGAGGAAACTATGGACCTGAGAGTTTAAATGACTGTTCTAAAGAGTCAGAGATAGTTATGTCAAAGCAATGATTCAAGCCCAGGTCCTCTGACAATTCTATTTCTATTTCCATGAACTGAATTACGAGGGGAAATTTATAAGAATGTAGGACGGAGGTGAAATTGATCCTAAAGATCATTTTGTTTAACTCTCTAATTTTAGAGATAATGTTGCAGAGATGAGGCTGAAGAATTAAGTGAATTACCCAAGGAATTTTATTTTTTTATGCTTTGATTTCAAAGTCAGTTTTCTTTCCAGTACATTGTGCTTCCAAGACAAAGTTATTTCCTAAACTCTTTTAATTGAATGGTTTATGGATAATGATTTTTTTCTTAGTTTGTTAGGAAACTGAGGCACAGGAAAGAAAAGGGATTTGTTCAAGATTATACAATTAATAAGTGGAAGAGCAGGGAATTGAATCCAGGTCATCTTATACCAAGTCCATTGCCTATCTGCAGGTGGATGTTTTTCCTCTCAAATATTATTAACTCTTTTAATTTGAAATTCTTCATTATGACAGCAAAGCCAATTTTGCAATCATCTGATCTATTTTAAACAACTCTAGAAAGTTGGATGACCATTTTGTTGGCATACACATAGTGTCATCCATAAATGATCTGAAACCAACATGCAAGCTTCCAAAAATGAATGATTCATTATATTTACTACTGTTCCTCTCTCCTGCTATTACCTTCTTTTATTTGTGTGACAATATGTGTGTATTCTATCATTCATTTTCCTTCGCTAACGAGCAGAGTGACATCCAGTACAAGAAAATGAAATCTCCAAAGAACTAAACCTAAAACCACAACTCTACTTTGGCAAGAGTCATTAAACTGGAACTAAAGGACTTGGCAGAATCAGGCTGTAATACATTAATGCTTGTCACAATCTCGGTAAAGTCTTGTACCCCTTGGGCATGCATTTTAAATGACACCATATTTCACTAGTCCTATTAATGTGCTTTGTGGACTATGATGCTCAGGAATAAAAATACCATTAATTCTACAGAGTGGCATGGAATATAAATGTTGATCACAAGTCAATATATCCAGGTACTTTCCCTCAGTCATTTATTAGGTGGGAGTAATAACAGTTCCTATTTCCCAGAGTTGTCAAAGAATGATATGTTTGTAGAGTACTTTGCAAACCTTAAAGGATGATGATGAGGAAGAAGGAGAGGAGGAAGAAGAAGAGAGTGGTTGCTGTGGTTTTCTTCTCTGCTCTGTTTCTTATTTTATTTCTATGTTTAAAAATGTGTGTATTCTTGGTAGTTATTTGTTTGTATTTTTTATTAATTTTGCATGTGATATGGAGTCATTTGAGGAGGAAAATGGCTTTGTTAAAGCAATTTTTATTTGGGTATTAATTAATTAATTAAGGGAAGGGGAAATCTGTATCACATAAACCACAAGCACCTCAAATTTTCCAAATGAAATACCACAAAGTACGGAATCTTCAGAGAACTTACAAAAACAACCTTTTGATTTCTGATGTTAAGTGCTATGATGAACTCCACGTAATGCAGGAAAAGGAATTTTTGATAAGGCTGGAAAAGCTACATTTTATCCATAGCTTATCAGTGTCAAAATGTTTAAAACAACAAAATACATAAATATTCTGGCATAGCTACTGGATTTCATGCTTAGCAAATGATAATCTCTTAAAGCCTATCTTTCAACAAGTCAGTTATTCTAAGTAAGCAATATACTGTTAGTATCTTGTGATGAAATTACATCCTAAGAATTTTCTCTATATCTGGACTCATCTTTCCTCATTTTCATTAATCTACATGATAAGAAATCTGACATGTAGAATATTATCATTTTGAATCTGTTCCTACATGCTACCTGGGATAATCCAAACCAGGCTTTTGAAGCTTATTATGCTTCAGGTTGTTGACAAAGAGTTTTTTACCATAGGTTCAAGAAGACTGTCTCCCTGGAATCTGTTTTGACTCTCCATATAATCAGACATAGCTCAGATGAGGGATGGGGACAAGTTCTCAATAAGTGTGCAAAATACATGGAAACAACCTCAACCAGTAATGTCTGGTATACATTATGCCATTAAAAAGATTATTATTCATTTCTTTCTGGTATTTGAGCCATTTTAACCAATACCAATAGACTGGATCAGCTCTGAAATGAATCAGTATAGTAAAGACTGGCTGAAATCCATCAGATCTGTAATATGCACTTTCTTTTCCCTTCTCTTCTCATGGTACCCTCATGCTGCTCCTTCCTTGGTGCATTTTTTTTTTCAAGTTAGGCCACTGAACTGAGCTCACCGAGCCTGTTCCTCTCTGAAACTTGACTTCCCATAAATATCTGATTCTGATTTTCATCATGATGACATAACTTGCTTTCTGCTCTGTTGGGGAAGTTAAGTGGTACAGTGGATAGAGCACCAGTGCAGGAGCCAGGAGGACCTGAGTTCAAATCTCACCTCAGACACTTGACACTGACTAGCTGTGTGACCTTGGGCAAATTACTTAACCCCAATTGCCCCATCCTAGGTCATCTCCATTCATCTGGATGTATATCTGGTCCCTGGATTCAGATGACTCTGGAGGAGAAGTGAGGCTGGTGTCCTGCACAACCCTTCCTTACTCAAAATAAAGTCAAGTTCAAGTCATGTCATTATTTCTCTGATGGCATGGTCTTCTTTGGCAACAAGGGATGAACACATATTCTGCTCTGTTGACAAGGGAAAATATAACTGGTGATCTCTCTCAAGGGATAAATTCTTCCTCCATTGCTGGTTCTCTTTCGTGATGGCAGATGTCATGCTCTGGAATTTTCTTACCTCCACAGTCTGTGTGTGTATATAAGTGTATGTGTTCACATACACTCATATATGTATTCACATCATCTATATGTGTATGTATATGCCTGTGTGTATGTGTATGTATCTATATGCATATGCGTGTATACATGCATATGTCTATGCATGCATATGTGTGTGTGTATTTAAGAGTCATCAAGGAATTTACACACCTTTCAGATTAGCTGCCCTCTAATTATATTAAGCTTGATCGAAACTTGTTTACACTTTGTAAAAGCAGAACAGGGCTCCCCTCTAATTCATTCAAATGACTACAGATTTTCTTTACACTTGGTTTTATTACAGACCTTCTTAATGTGATGGTCAGTGATCCTGAATAGGAAAAACAAGTTGCATGCTTATTTCAACATAATTGATTTCCTTTGTAATTTTGTGCTTTTTCTATTTTATGTATTTTAAACTATTATTTTGAGAAGTCCATAGGTTTCACCAGACTGTCAAAGGAGTCTTTCACATAAAATAGTTAAGAACCTCTAATTTAAGATTTTGATATCTCATAACCTCTGCTACTACTGACAGTTTATAATCTTTAATTTCATCATATGGCCTTGAAGGCAATAAACTGATTAAAGATGTCCTGACCAACCCCCCGCTATACTACATTGAAAGTCTAGTTCAAAACACCCTTCCTTAACTTTTATTCTATTCAATACAATCCAGTGTTCTGTCTTCTGAATTGAAAAAAAAAAGTTATTTTTAGTTCCACTGATTTATTTATGTAAAATACTATGCTATTATACACTGTCTGTAACCATATATATGAACTCTCTCTGACTAGTTTGTAAAACCCCTAAAAGTATCAACTCAGTCTTATATTCTTTTGAATCTTGGACAGTGCCTAACACAGTACCTTGAACTATATGGGTACTCAATAAGATCTTGTTGATTACATGATTAATGAAATCAAAATTCAGTCTTATACTTACTTAAAACTTTTGGGTTATTCAAAAAGAAACAGAGTCTATAACTGTGATTCCACTTCCAGTTACAAAATAATCACTGCATTCTTTGAGTCTGCTTTGACATAGTTTGCATTTACTTTATGAATATAGATTCCATATGCGGCAACGGTTGCATTGGCTGATATACTTGTGTATGTATAAGAGATATACCACCACATTAGTCAGTCTGTAAACAAGATATTTATTTCTTATTAACATAAGGGAAGAGAAAAAAAGAAGTACCCATATGTTTGTGGAATTACAAGTGAATGAAAGGCTGAATTATAGCCAGGGGAAATCACTGACTATGAGAAGCTGGATCAATATTAGGGGTTTCTAGTTGCTTTTATATCTGTATGGATACTCTGGCGCAAGAAAGCCCTATTTTTCATCAAATACAAATCTTTGATATCTATACTAAAAATCTTATTTTATGAGAAAATTTTTCTACAAATCTTCATCTCTGTGATTGTGAGCCTGAGATTTTAGACATATGTCCTAATGATTTATTTAGACAATATCAATCTAGAGTCTGCTTTAGGCTCATTTTTATACCTATATTCTACTTTTCAAACTAAAAAAAATGTAGCAAAGAGTAAAATCTGTCAAAGTATATTACTTCTGCTTAAACTCCATAGTTTTGTTAGTCCTTTAGTTCTAAAAATGTGGGATGTTTAGTGTATTTCGAAACAGTCAAGCCTTGGGAACACTCAAATTTGCAATCACATGAACTTATTTGTAGCAACAACTCAATTTATTCATTGACAAAAGTATTCATCCAAGGCATCATGTCATCTTTATTAAAATTAGTTTATTGCTATAAGGTTAGTTAATGATGATTGTACCAGAGCAAAGGAAACTATGTTCTCTTTAGACATTGTCCTATCTAGCTAAGCTCAGATGATAAGTAACCCTTCTCTACACTACTCTCATCCTACCAACCTGAATGGAAACTTGTTACAGAATGAGAGAACTTTCTATTTTAGACTGTTCTGGAAACACACACAAACATACACACATAAATAATTGTTTCTCTAATTCTCTTTTTGCCCTGCACTACACAACTCATTGTCACCTTATTTTCATATGACCTTATATCACCTTCTTACAAATTTTCATAACATGTTAGATCCAATCATTTCCTTGAGATAGAAGATTTTTAAAAATTTTCCTTCCATCCTTATGACATTAACAAATGGTTGCCGATTAACCACTTGGTCCATTTTGATCCAGATCAATTATTTCATTTCTGTAGTTAAATCTTTATGAGGAATCTCTATCCATCAATACAATTATACTCTTAGATACCTTGTAATAACTGTGAAGCTAAATGAGTTAGCTTGTGTCAAAAAGCAAAGATGTTTCAGAGATGAGATTTGAAAACAAGCCTTCCTAACATCAAGGCTAGTTCTACCCATTAAACTACATTCTCCATAAAAAATGTTTCCATTAGTTTCATAATGTCTCCCTACACCAATGTCTTTTGTGATCAGCTGATAATCTTGGGTTCAAAAAGGTTCTGTTAATTTAATATAAACTCAGCAAAATCCTACCAAGCAAAAAAGGCATCCATCATGTAACCATTCTCATGAAGAAACATCTTTAAAATCATAGAGAGACTTCTCAATACTTTGGTTATGGAACAGTAGATTTCTTTGGCCAGAGGCAATTTTTAAGTTGCTTGCTAAAATGAAAAGGGGTGCCAAATATTCAAAGATTGAGAAAATATATAATAGATGCTCCATACTCTGAAATAATTAAATTTTATATAATGTCAGAGTTTGTAGAGAACCCTCAGGATTCCTCTACAGTTTCATTAAGAAGTTATCTAGCTTTCATTTTAAAATAACCTGTGGTGGAGTAACAATTTCCTCCTATTAAATTTGATTACCTGACTTCTACCAGTTTCTCCTAGTTTGTCCATGTAAGTCAAACAGAATGTTTAATCCTCTTTAAGCTGATTACCCTTCAAATACTTAGGATAGCTATAATCTTCCTTCTAAGACTTCCCTTCTCTAGACTAAACATCAATAACTCCTTTCTTCAAATTCCTTGTGCCATTTTCTCCACTCTACTTATTATTCCAGTTGCTTTCTTATGAAGCAACTCATGTTTGCCAATGTCCTTCCAAAATTATGATAACCACAACTTAACGCAAGAAACTCCATGTTCTTTGATACATGCATCATAAAGTGGGACTATCCCCCTAACCCCACATTTTAGGAACTGTACCTGTAAGAAAACAAAGATTGCATTAGATATGTGCTATATTAGGATGGAGGTATGAAATGGAGGATATGAGCGCCAAATAATGGAAATCTACACCCTTACCATGCTCTTTAGAGTGAAGCTTGGTCCCATATAAATGCAGAGAATGAATTCTTTCTTCTTATTATTTCCCTCTTTCTTTATAGGGAAAATCTCCTGGGAGTTCATAGTAGAAATGATAGAGCTAATCCTTATTGATAATAAAAAGATTGGCTTCTGCTGGCATTTTATTATTTATTGTTACTCTACAAACAACATACTTTATTGATATAGGCTTAATATTTCATTATTGCTACATAGACTAATGTCCATGTAGGCCAATATTGATCCAAATTGGCTTCATACACTAAAATTGTAAATTATATTTTCTCAGCATGTAACATAGTCATTCATGTAACCATGTGGATGCTCTTTAACTACTTTATTGTTCTATGAAACAACTCAAAGACAGAATGACCTTCCCAGGGTTATCAGTGAATGTTGATTGAATATGACAAAATGTTTATTTTATTTATGTTGTCACATTGATAACAAGCTTAGACTGAATGTGAATGGAAGAAGGTATGATGGAAAAAATGTTAAGTGGGAAAATATCTGGAATTTCTAGCATCATATAAACACAGCATTTTTATTTTTGTCAAGTAGCTAAATGATAACATTTACAACAGGAAGTTTATTATTACAAAAGAGAAGCAAATATCTGACATTGAGAGGGTTTAAATTGAAGACTTGAAACTAGTTGTTAAGCAGAAATAAAACAAAAAGAAATGTAATGAAAATTTTCAAAGGTTAGAACTCTGATTTTTTTCCCCTCAAGTATTTAGCAGACTATTTAGCACAAGTTAGAAACTTAAATGATTGTTGAAAGTAGTTTCCAACTATTTCTTTGTTCTTCTGATTTCTAATTCTTGTTAAATCTAAAAACTATAATGCCCTTTCATGTCGATAGTTGAGCAATTTGTTGGATTCAGTACGTGATGTTACACATGTGAATACTTCATCCTATACTGAAATCACAACCTGTTCATGCATTTTCCTTGTGTGTGACTGGTACATGCCCTCTCATAAATCCTCATAAAGGGATCCATCTAATACACTAGGGCTTTTTTTCTAGAACTCAGTATTATCAGCATGCCAGTGCAGCACTCAAGTTTTCCATTTATTATCCTCCACTCTTACTGCTTGACCTCTGACAACCTTTCCAGGATACGCATCTCTTTGAAGATTTTTTTCATCACTTCTTGCATATAATTCATCATGGCCAATATGCTATAGTCTATTTACACCCACCATGTGTCTATTCATTACCCTTCAGGTGACCTGGAATTTTGATTCATTGGAGATTGTTATACTTGATGATTCACAGCCAAATAGCAATACCAAAAAAAAAAATGATCTTCAAAAGATGTATTTTTTGTTGTTTCAGGAGGTAACTGGAGATCACAAAAATGCTGTGTAATTTCCCACATCTCTTTTTTCTAGCTAAATTCAGGGGTCAGTTCATTTACACTGTGTGCTAGATAAATAGTACACACTGTTAAAACAACTTCATAAACAGTTTATCCAGCTATAGATCATAGTCTGGATAAAATTTACAGATTTTTTAATCTACTTAGTCTTTCTGGTGCTCATTCTTGGCATAATATCTTTTGAGCAAATGTGGATATTATTTAGAATACTCAGTAAAGTTTCCAATAATGATGAAAGTACAAAGAAATATCCCTACAATAAGAACATCTGGAGAACCCCATTATCAATAGGGATTCATTTGTCATTTTGGATTCTACAATGGTCATCTATCTCTCTATCTATAGCTACATATGCATATATACATATATATGTATACATATACACATATTGCATTGAGTGCACAATCATCTGCAAACAGAAAATCATGCAACAATACTCCCTCCACTTTAGTCTTGGCTTGTAACCTTCTCAAATTGAAGAACTTACCATCAGTATGGTAGCTGACCTTGATGCCATGTTCGTTCTCATTGAAAGCATTTGTCAATATAGCTGAAAACATCATGCTAAAAATCATGGGAGCAAGCACACAGATCTGTTTCACTCCACTGGTGACTGGGAAGGCACAAGAGCTTTGTCCATTAACCAGAACTCAGGCAGACATGCTATCATGAAATTGACATAAAATACTGATGAATTTCTCCAGGCAATCAAATTTTGACATAATTTTCCATAAGCCCTCACAACAACAATGTCAAAGGCCTTGGTTAGATCTACAAATGTTGTGTACAGAACTCTGTTTTGCTCCTGGCATTTCTCCGGGAGTTGTTAGGCAAACTCCATATGGACTATTCGTTGGTCCTTTCTGAAGCCACATTGGCTCCTAGGTATATGCCCATCTTTCAGGTGAAGGATCAGCCTCTTAAGAAAGACTCTAGCAAAAATTTTGCCAGTAATGACTAAAAAAGAGATTCCTCTATGATTGTCGCAGGACAATCTATTCCCTTTACCAAAGGGGAGATGCAACAAAGTATGGATCAATTCTCTGCTGCCTGTGCTAATTTTGGCCTAATAATTAACACCAAAAAAACACAGGTGCTCCATCAACCCCATCACATCATCCATACATAGAACCATTGGTTACAACAAATGGAGAAGTTTTGAATGCTGTGAGCAAGTTCACTTTCCTTGGTAGTGTACTTTCCAGAGATGTACACATTGACAATGAGGTTGATGCATGCATTGCCAGTGCTAGCTCAGTGTTTGGGAGGCTCTGAAGAAAGGTTTGGGAGACAAGAGGTATTAGTCTGACTACCAAATTGAAGGTTTACAGAGGCATTGTGCTGACCTCATTGTTATATGCTTGTGAAATGTGGACAGTATACCACTGTCATGCCAGGAAACTGAATCTCTTCCATTTGAATTGTCTTAGGAAGATTCTGAGGATCACCTGGCAAGTTAAGGTACCAGACACTGAAGTCCTTGCTCAAGCTGAATTGTCAGGTATTCAAAGTATGCTTCAGAGAGCACAACTCTAATGGGCTGGTCACATTGTTCGAATGCAAAATCTATGCTTGCCAAAAAGACTATTTTATGGCAAACTTGCATGGGGTAGGTGATCACATGGTGGCCAGAAGAAATGATACAATGTCTCTCTCAAGAACTTTGGATTTGATTGTGCAACATGGGAGACACTGGCACAGGACTACTCAGCATGGCGTGCCCACATAAGAAAAGGTGCTATGTTCTTTAAGAAAAGCAGAATTGAGACAGCACAAAGTGAATTTGGGATATCCACCTCAAATATTCATACAGACCATCTGTCCCCAAGCTGTGGTAGAGCATTCCAAACTCATTGGTCTGATAAGCCCCAGTCAGACACACTGAAATTTCACTTTACAGTGGTGATATCATTTTGGTCCTCTTCGAAGACAAAGGACAACTACCAATATATACATGTGTACATGTGGATGTACATATATATTTATAAGTGGGTGTGTGTATATATATGATAAGTATAAGAGTGTATGTAATATATATAAATATAGATAGATAGATAGATAGATAGATAGATAGATAGATAGATAGATAGATAGATAGATACCTATATCTATGAAACACTTTTCTTCAGGATAGTCTTTAGAACTGTTGAAATACTAAAACAAATATATTTTGTGTGCTTCCTTTTGCTATCAACAATTACTAGTAAGGTTTTTAGTAGGATTTTTTATTCTTGAAACTTTTTAAAATTAGTTGTTGGATGACAAGTTTGTTGTGTTATACACTATAGTTTGCAAAAGCCTCATATTTTCACTAACGATTATACACAAACACACACAAGATTATCTTCAAACGAGTTTTTGTAAAGATGAGAATTTTTTAAAAAGGGGATTTTTAAGTTTTTGATAGTAATATGATTTCTTATTCTTTCCCTACTTTAAAATTTCCTTTCTTTCAGATATTTTTATAGTCAATTTTGAACTAATCCAAAAATTGTGTTATTTGCAGCACAGTTTTCTCTGAGCTCTCTGGAATGCCTGCCTCTTAGGTAACAAATCTGTTATCTTAAGTTTTTTTTCCTTTTTCACTCTTTCCATTTACTTACGATTGTTCATACTTGACTCTCCTGCTGACACAGCTTTCCTGACTACCCTTTTCAATACTGGTTACACTTTCCTTATGACCACAACTCACAGGTCAGTGTACAGGAGTTGCTATATTCCCTGCTCCTTACTGCCACTTCTAACCTCTGTATTTCTCACCTGCACTCAGTAATGTCTCTTCCTTTGAAGTTCATTCAGTACATTGTTATCATCCAATATGGTAGCTGTTGTATACTGACCTCCAGGTCACCTTACTTCCTTGCTCAATGAATGTCAGACTTGGCATATAGTCTTTTCTCCTCTTCAAATCTTGCCCTCATGCTAGAAGACTTCAACACACATATTAATACACTCACAAACATTATTATCTTACTATTCCTCAATTTATTTATTTCTTATCTCTTCTTTCATATCACCTCAACTGTTGGGGTGTAAGCTCAGTTTTCATGTGAACAGTCTCGGGTCATGTAAAGGTGAGGGCTTCTAAACCGTGGAGCTCTCATGAGGTCCCCCAGGGAATAGCTGGGAATTGAGGAGTGAATCATGAGCTATCTTGTTTTTCCACCTCTTCTCAATGGAAACTTGCTGGGGAGAGCATCTCACTCTTGAGATTGGTCTGTGGTCTGAGCACACCTGTTGCTGATTGGCTAAGAAGCTGAGAGCACGCTGTCCACGAGTGAACCATGCAGCTGGGAGAGCTTAAATGGGGACAGGAAAGCCTGAGGGTTGGGTTTCTCTCTCCTCCGGAAGGAGAGGGGGGCTCCATGGGGAGATCTCATCCCGCATGCTGACATGTAGCTGGTATCCAGAATAAAGCCTACACTTCTGTTTGACTCTGGAGGTCTCTTCTCTCATTACGTTTATCCGGTTGGCCACCGAAGACCTGGAGTAGGCAAGATGACCTGGCAGCCCATGGCAGTTAGGCCGGACACACAACTATATGCAGAAATGATCATGTCCTTGATTGTGCCATTACCCACATTTGTTTTATTTCCACGTTGGAGAAGTTTGGAATTCCTTTACCTTATCAAAATGTGTAATTCCAATTATCAAAATTTGTAGTTCCACTTCTGCTTCTGCCTTGTAACACCAAATCCTCTTTTTCATCCTTACTGGGATCTCCATTTGTGCCTATCTCTTAATTTTTTTACAAAGTCATTAATGCTATACTAGCTAAATTCTCCCTTTACCATCTTAACCTCTTAGCGAAACAGTTGCAATCTATACTATCGTCTTCTTTTAAGTCACTTATGCCCTTGTCCTATCTCTAATTATATCCTGACAAGTCTAAACCTAAGATTCCTCCCATGATAGCTTCCTTTACATCTCATTCATATCATGCTGATTAAAGCTGGAGAAAATCATGACACCAATGTAAGTACTAGTGTACATTATGTAATCTTATCTAGGCTCTCTCTTTATGATAGCATTCCTTTCCTACTGAACACATGGACTTTTCTAAACCTTCCCATCTTTCCTCAGTCCTTCTATTTAGCTCCTCTTTCCACAATCCTCTCAGTTGAGAACCTTCATTAAAAAAAATAAGGTCATTTACCAAGAGTTCCTTCCTGTCTCCTTCTCCTCATGAAACAAAACTCAGATGCCTTCCGCCATTCTTTATCTCCTCCTCTACCCTATCTCACATGAAGGGATAATTCTTCACTTTGACAATGTCCATCACTTTTCATGCCCAAGTAATGTAATTTCTTCTTAACTTCTTCCCTTTATTATCCTCATGCTCTCATTTATCTTCAGTCTCTCGCTGTCTACTGGATACTTCTCTACTGCCTAAACCATTATCTTGCCCATACCTCACTGGATCTAATCCCCTTTTCTGGCTATCATTCTAAATTTCTTCTTTCTTTTATATTGGAAAGATCATCTATGTCACCATTTCCAATTCCTTCCTCTCCTCTTCTTAACTCTCTGCAGTCTAGCTTCAGGCATCCTTATTATCTGAAACTGATGTCTCCAAAGTTACCTCTTAAATGACAAAATTAATGACTTTTTCTCAATTCTAATTTTTTTAACCTCTCTTTGGCTTTTGACGATGTCAACCACTCTTTTCTTCTTGAAGAGATCTAAGAGTTTATCCTTAGTTTTCTGTGATGCTGCTTTCTCCGTGTTCTCCTGCTACCTATCTGATTACTCCTCGTTCTCCTTTGTTAGCTCTTCATCTAAGTTGTATTAACCAAAAATGGATGTTCTGCTATCTTGTACTTTCTCTTCTCCCTCAATACTATTTTACTTGGTTAATTATGCATTAGTTATTAAACAATATGCATATTATCATATGTATTTAGTTACCATCTATATATCACAAATACAGAGAGAGAGAGAGAGAGAGAAGTACATACAAAGCCCTTATTGACTCTTTACCACGTTAACATCTTAAAATCAATATGTCTCAAACTGAACTTATTTTCTTCCAAACTTTCCTGTCTTCTTAATTTCTCTACTACTTTTGAGGATAGACAATACTCACATCCACCTGGATTTGAAGGCTAAGCCTTTTCCTCAACTCCTCACTTTCTCCCCACCTTCTCATATCCAGTTACTGAGTTATATTACATTAATAACATCTCTAGATTAGCCCTCATTCTTTTCTGGTAATGCCACCACCTTAGTGAAGGCCTCTAATGCCTTATGCCTAGACTATTGCAATGACATTTGGGTTGATCTTCCTGCCTCCATCCTCTCACTATTCCAATCCATCCTCTGCTCTGATGCCTAATTAATCATCCCAATATATAGGTCTAACCATTTCAGTCCTTTATTCTGTAAATTCTAGTGGCTGTCCATTATCTTCAAGATCAAATAACATGTTCCTCTGTTTGATTTTTAAAGTTTTTCATTGCTTTGACACTCAATTGTGGAAAAATAAAATATTATACCAAAAATAAAGTTTTCATTGCATCACTCCTTCTTACCTCTCTATTCTGATAACTGAAATCCCTCCATAAAGTCTGGAATTCAGTGACATTGCCTGTGCTGTTCTTTTCACAAGACATTCCATCTTTGAATTTTGTTCATTTTTACTGCCTAGTTGTCAAGTCTGAAATTTTCTTCCTTTTCCATGACTTCCTTCAGATTCCAGCTGAAAGTCTGCATTCTAAAAGAAGCCTTTCCTGATCCTCCTTAACAGTAGTGGCTTTTGTTTAAGATTATCTCCAATTTATCTAGTTTACCTTATTTGTATGTAATAGTTTCCTTGATGCCTTCATCATTACATTCATTTCTCCTTGAGAAGAGGGAATTTTTTTGTTTGATTTTCTTTGCCTTTTTTCTGAACTCTAGCATTTAGCACAGTACCTGGAAACTAATGGGTATTTAATAAATACTTGTTGACTTGACTAGTGTGTACTTAGCATCATACAGGAACCATTATTATCTTTGTTTTTTTAGGATTTCCTCATCCATGTTGATATTGAGGACTGTATTTGTTTTTAGAAGTATTAACATATCCTTTCTACTACAATGATTGATGTATTTTACTATTTTAACTGAAATTTCTCTAGCTTTTCTATCATTTTATATAGCAATTTTCAGAAATGATCATAATTTCTATTTGCAAAAATAGTATTTTATTTAATCATCATTTCAACATTGGGAGATAGATTCTATTATAATCCCCATTTTAGACATTATAAATCTAATGCAGAGAGATTAAATAGCTTGCACATGTTCATACAGCTGATAAGTCTATGAAGCTGGATTTAACTGACTCCAGATTTAGCATTCTATGGACTGCACCCACTAGCTTTGGGTTTTCAAAGTAAACCTTTATATCACCTATGAACAGAAAAAAAAATCATCAGTTCTTTATGCTTATACTTTCAATTCATTTTGGTTGTGTTATTGTCACAGCTAACATTTCAGTCCTATTTAGAAATATAGGAGGAAATTAGTATCTGAGGAACTCCAGGTTTGAATCTTCTTTCTTCACACACACACACACACACACACACACACACACACACACATATACACTCATGCATTTATCATTGAACTCTGAGTCATAATTCGTTCACCTGTAATATGGAGATGATGATGACGATGATGATGATGATGATGAAAGTTCCCAGTATTTTTCTTCATACACACACACACACACACACACACACACACACACACACAAGATGAATCAAAACAAAAATTATAGCTCTACAAGTACCTTCCCAGAGAAGGATTCTGAAAAAGATGGCAGAATAAAGCAGGAAATGACTCTTCCAAATTTTTTCACATTTTAAATTAATGCCTCAAATTCAACATTGAGTGGCAGAAATAATTAAAATTTGGGGTAAATCAGTTGTCCAGCTTAAGACAACTTTTGATTACTTTAGGAAAGACTGATTTCTGGGGTGATGGTTTGATCTTATTGAAGTGTAAATACCTTAGGATATTTATTATTGAATCAACAAACAATGAGCCAAGGGGCTAACTGTGAAGTTTTACAGCCTCAGCTTCCAGAACTTTCACCTCACAGAGTGTGTCAGGTAGCTGATCTTCTAAGGTTGAACGGTGCTTGACACTGAGACTCAGATGCATTGATCAGACACAGTCTGAGGCTGTGATTATAGGAGAGGAGGAGGAAAAACATGCCAGAGAGGTGAGTGCAGCCATAGACAGTGCACCCTGCTAGCATATACAGAAGAGCAGAGTCCCTCATTTTGCTTCCAGGGCAGAGGGATGAGCTGAAGCTTGCAAGCATGAACCAGAAACAGTAAGAGCACATGCAATGCCACTTCTGGGGGCCCTTATCATGCCTCTGGGACAGAGAGAAGAACCTGGAGAAAGGACACTAGATAGAGCTCAGAAAGCAACAGTACAGAAAACCTGAAGGCTGTGACACTATCCCCCACACCTAAGATCTAGAGACTGCTTATAATGCAAAGTCAACAGCCAAGAAATCGATACAAGAATGAGAAAGAGCTCAGCCATATGATAGCTACTATAGTGATAGAGGAGATCCGGGTTCAAATTCAGAAAAATGTTGTGAAGTTGAAGCAGATATTTCTTCTTCAGAGAAGAATTTAAAATGGACACAAATCCAAAAAGATTCCTTGGAAGAGCTTTAAAAGTACTTTAAAAATCAAACAAGAGAGAGAGTAAGGAAAAAAATTAGGGAAAAAGAATAATGCAAAAAAATTATGACAAAATACTCAACCTACTAGAAAAAGAGATTCAAAAACTTACAGAAGAAATTAACTCCTTAAAAATTAGAACTGGGGGGCAGAGCCAAGATGACAGAGTAGAAGGACACATCTGCTGTAGCTCTCCCCCACAGCCCATAAAATACCTGTAAAATATGACTCTAAACAAATTCTAGAGCAGCAGAAGCCACAAAACAGCAGAGTGAGAGAGATTTCCAGTCCAAGACAGCCTGGAAGGCCAACAGGAATGATCAATCACACTGGGCTCGGAGCTGAGCACAGCCCATGGACTACAACCCAATTTTGACCATGCTGCACAGCCTGGACAGGACTGGAGCAGATCTCAGGGTACATAATCATGGGTAGCAACTGTGGTTCCCAGATTACTCAACCCACAAACACCAAAGATAGCTTCAAAAATCAGTGAGAAATCTCTTTCACCTGGGTGAGAAGGGAGCAGGGTCCAGCCCTAGCCCCTGGCTGGAAGAAGTCACTGCAGCAGCATCCCCTTGTGGAGCCCTCAGTCTAAAGAACCTGGGGTAATCAAGTGGATGATCTGAACCTCAGCACTGAGTGGCAGTCCTGGGGTGAGGAGGAGCTCTGATGTGGTGTAACTAGAGGTGGTTGTGAAGTGGGAATCCTACTCAGAGATCCTGGACAGAAAATTTTGTGGTTGCTCCCAGACCAGAGCACAAGCCAGGAAAGGAGGCCTTGATTGTGCCACTTTGGAGGAACTGAGAACTTATAGGTCCCTAAAGTATACCCTCTACTTGACAAAGGACTCAAATGTCAAGTAACTGGCTGGAAAAATGCCCAAAAAAGGGAAAAAAATAGGACTATAGAAGGTTACTTTCTTGGTGAATAGGTATTTCCCTCCATCCTTTCTGATGAGGAAGAACAAAGCATACCATCAGAAGAAGACATCAAAGTCAAGGTTTCTTCATCCAAAACCCAAAATAAATTTGCAATAGTCTCAGGCCATGCAAAACTTCAAAACAGATTTTGAAAATCAAGAAAGGTAGAGGAAAAAATGGGAATAGAAATAAGAGCAATGTAAGAAAATCATGAAAAGTAAGTCAACAGCTTGCTAAAGGAGACTCAAGTAAATGGTGAAGAAAATAACACCTTTAAAAATAGAGTAACCTGAGAGGCAGAGCCAAGATGGCAGAGTAGAAAGACTCACATATGCTAGCTCTCCCTCCACAGCCCATAAAATACCTGTAAAGAAATACTCTCAACAAATTCTAGAGTAGCAGAAGCCACAGAACAACAGAGTGGAGTAGATTTCCAGCACAGGGTGACCTGAAAGGCCAACAGGAGATGTCGGTCACACCAGAAGGGAAGTAGAGCCCAGCACATCAGTGTAGCTTTGGGAGGAGGACTTGAGGAGTACTTGAGCAGGCCTCGGGCAAAATCCCTGGTCAAAGTAGCAGCACTTCGCAGATCACTCAACCCACAGGTGACAAAGGTCAGTGACAGGGTTTTTTCAGCTAACCAAGAAGGGAGAAAGGCCTTCCCACAGCTCTGGTCTAAGACTGTGGCCTGCAGAGGTCCCATCAAGCAGGCAGCAGCTGCTTCCACAGCAGCCCACATCCATTGTTGGATTGTAAAACCCCTGGGGGAACTGAGCAGCTGATTCTTACCTCAGCCCTGTGAAAAAGCCCTGCCCCGACCTGATACTCCAGAGGGATTTGAGCAGCTGATCTTTATCTGACACTGAATGAAAGGCCCTGCTCCTGCAGCTTATCTGAATCTTAGCCTGCAGTGCTGGCTTGGTTGAACTGGAGGCAAGATGGTTGTGAAGACAAAACTTTATTACTCAGATTCTGGGCACAGAAATTTCTCCTTGCTCCTAGACCAGTGTACATGCTTGATTTTACCACCTTGGAGGAGCTGAGATCTTACAGAACCCCAGAATGTACACTGCTCTTGACAAAGGACCCAAAAGTCAAGTAACTTATTGGGAAAATGTTCAAAAAAGGGAGGAAAAAAATAAGACTACAGAAGGTTATTTTCTTGGTGAACAGATATCTTCTCCCATCCTTTATGATGAGAAAGAGCAATGCTTACCATCAGGGAAAGACATAAAAATCAAGGCTTCTGTATCCAAAACATCCAAACTAAATATTCGATGGTCTTAGGCCATGGAAGAGCTCAAAAAGGATTTTGAAAATCAAGTAAGACAGGCAGAGGAAAAATTGAGAAGAGAAATGAGAGAGATGCAAGAAAGTCATAAAAATACAGGTCAACAGCTTGCTAAAGTAGACCCAAAAACTGCTAAAGAAAATAACACCATTAAAAATAGGCTAACTGAATTGGTAAAATAGGTTCAAAAAGTCAATGAGGAGAGGGGGTGCTTTAAAAAGCAGAATTAACCAAATGGAAAAGGAGATCCAAAAGCTCACTAAAGAAAACAATTCTTTAAAAATTAGAGTGGAAGAGACTGAGGCTAATGACTTTATGAGAAACCAAGAAATCACAAAACAAAACCAAAAGAATGAAAAAATGGAAGAGAATGTGAAATATCTTATCAGAAAAACAACTGTCTTGGAAAATAGATCTAAGAGAGACAATTTAAAAATCATGGGACTACCTGAAAGCCATGATCAAGAAAAGACCATAAACATCATCTTTCATGAAATTATCAAGGAAAATTGCCCTTATATTCTAGAACCAAAGGGTTCTGAAAGAATCCACCAATCACCTCCTCAAAGATATCTGAAAAGAAAAACTCCTAAAAATATGGTAGCCAGTTTCCAGAGTTCTCAGGACAGGGAGAAAATATTGCAAGCAGTCAGAAGGAAACAATTCTAACAATTCTAGTGTTATGGACATACAATCAGGATCACACAAAATCTAGTATGTTCTACTTTAATTGATAGAAAGGCTTGGAATATGATATTCAAGAAGTCAAAGGAACTAGGATTAAAAGCAAGAATCACTTACCCAGCAAAACTGAGTATAATATTCCAAGGGAAAAAAATTGTCATTCGATGAAATAGAGGACTTTCAGGCATGCTTCATGAAAAGACAAATGCTGAATAGAAAATTTGACTTTCAAACACAAGGATCAAGAGAAGCATGAAAAGGTAAATAGGAAAGAAAAATCCTAAGGGACCTACTAATGTTGAATTGTTTACATTCCTACATGGAAGGATAATATTTGTAACTCTTGAGTTACTACTTTTCTCAGTAGTTGAGTGGTTGGAGGGATTATGCACATGTAGACAGAAGGCACAAGGTGAATTGGATAGGAAAGGATAATACCTAAAAAAATAAAATTATGGTGTGAGAGATGAATATATTGGGAGGAGAAAGGGAGAAATGGAGTGAGGCAAATTATCTCACATAAAAGAGGCAAGAAAAACCTTTTTCAATGGAAGGGAAATGGGGAGAAGAGAGAGAGGGGGAAATGAAGCTTTACTCTCATCACAGTTGACTTAAAGAGGGAATAACATGCACACTCAATTTGGTATGAAAATCTGTCTTATGCTACAGGAAAGTAGAGGAGAAGGGGGTAAGTGAAAGGTGGGAATGATGATAGAATGGAGGCATATGGGAGGAGGGAGTAATTAGAAGCAAATACTTTCAAGGAGGGACAAAAACAAAAGAGAGAATAGAATAAATGGGGGACCAGATAGAATGGACGTAAATATAGTTAGGCTTTCACAACATGAATATTATGGAAGTCTTTTGCATAACTACACATTTATATTGAATTGTTTGCCATCACAATGGGGATGCATAGGCAGGGAAGAAGGGAGTGAAATTGGAATTCAAAGTTTTAGGAACAAATGTTGAGAATTGTTTCTTCATGCAACTGGGAAATAAGAAATGCAGGTAAATGGATATGGAAATTTCTCTTGCCCTAAAAGAAAAGAGATAATATGAGAATGAAGGAAGGGAAGAGTGTGATAGAAGGGAGAGCAGATTGGGGGAAGTGGTCATCAGAATACATGGTGTCTTGGGGTGCGGGGAAGATAGAAATGGGGACAAAATTGAAATTCAAAATTTTGTGGAAATGAACATTGAAAGCTAAAAATAAGTAAATTTAAAAATTAGAAATGGGCAAAAGGAGACTAATTATTTCATAAGACACCATGAAATGCCAAAAAAAAGTCTGAAGACTGAAAAAATAGAAGAGAATGTAAAACATTTCATTAAGAAAATAAAACTGACCTGGAAAACTGATTCAGGAGAGACAATATAAAAATGTTGAACTATCTGAAAGTTATGATAAAGAAGGCAAAACAAAATGGCTAAACTGCCCTGAAGTTTTAGAATGAGAGAGCAAAAAATAAATTTTTAAAAATCTGCCAGAGAGAACCTCAACAAATTCCCAAAACGAAAATTCACAGGAACATTACAGCTAAATTTCAAAGTTCTCAAGTCAAGGAGAAAATACTACAATCAACTAGAGAAAACAAATCATTTGAATTCTATCAAGGTATAGTTAGGATAACACAAGATTTGGCATTTTCTACAATGAAAAACTGAAGGGCATGAGACATTATACAAACATTGAGTTTGTAACCAAGAATGACTTACTCAGCAAAGATGAGTATAATTTTATATAGAAAAAATAGATGCTTGATGAATTAAAGACTTTTAGATATTCATGAGGAAAATATCAGAACTGATTGGAAAATTTTACCTACAAGAATCAGGAGAAACATAAGAAGGTAAACATTAAAGACCAATTATAAGAGATTTAATGAGGTCAAACTGTTTACTTATATGGGCAAATGTTATCGGTAACTCAAAAATGTTATCATTCTTTGGGTTGTTTTAAAGAGCATACATAAATAGAAGGCTTGTGATTGACTTGAGCATGAAGGGATAATCCTAAAAAAATAAAATTGTGTTGGGAGATGTAAAGTGGAGAAGAAAAGAATCTTAATAAACTAGATATGGTAGATATCTGAGGATAATTAAATGGGAATAGAAAGGAATATACCTTTTCCTCAATGATACATGTTACCTTTACAAAAAAGCAGAAATAGTAAATGTATCCTTTTCAGATAATTAAAAAAAGCAAATTAAAATTACTCAGTCAAAAAATCAAATTAGAAATCCAAAAAATTAAAAAGTTCCATTAATGAAATTGAATGCAAAATAAAAACCCAATACAATAAGTAAAACTAGGACTTTGATTTATGAAAACAGAAAATAGATAAGCTATTCATTAATATAATTTTTAAAAATAAGAAAAACTATTCAGTATTTAAAGTAAAAAGGGTGACTATACCCTTAATGAAAATAAAAATAAAGTAACTATTAGGAGTGATTTGGTCCAAGTATATGCCAGTAAATTTAACAATTTAAGTGAAAAAGGAAAATGTTTACAAAATATAAACCAACCAGATTAACTGAAGAGGAAGTAGAATATCTAAATAAATCTATTTCAGAAATAGAATTTGAATAATTAACAAATGAGCATGTTAATAAAAAATATCAGAACCAGATGCATTTACAAGTGAATGTTACTAAACATTTCAAGATAACTATTATCAATATTAAATAAGCTATTTGAAATAATAGGCAAAGTAGGAGTCACCACAAACATCTTTTATTAAAAAATATATGATGATGATATCTAAATCAGGAAGAACAAAAAGAGAGAAAGAAAATTATAGACCAATTTACTTAATAAACAAAATGATTAAATGAAATACTAACTAGGAAACCATAGCAATATATTGTGATGAAGTGGGATTTATAACAGGAATACAGCAATGGCTTAACATAAGGAGAACTATTAACATAATCAGTTACATCAATAACAAAAGTAACAAAAATCATGTGATTATATCAATAGATCCAGAAAAAGCTTTTGACAAGATATAATATTCCTTCCTATTAAAAACACTTGAAAGCATAGGTATAAATGAATTTTTCTTTCAGATGATAAGAATTATCTACCTCAAACCATCAGCAAATGTTATTTGTAATGGAGATAAATTAGAAGCATTGCCAATAAGGTCAGGTGTGGAATTTGGATGCCCATTATCACCAGTATTATTCAGTATTTCATTAGAAATGCTACTAATAGTAATAAAAGAAGAAAATCGGTTTAAGGAAGCAGAATGGGCAATGAGGTAGTAAAACTATTTTTGGAGACAATATAATGATATACTTGAAAAATACTAGAGATTCAACTGAAAGTTAGTTAAAATGATTAATAATTTTAGAAAAGCAGCAGAATATAAAATAATCCCACATAAATGATTATCATTTCTGTATGTCACCAACCAAACCCTGCAAGAAGAGACATAAAGACATCCCCACACTTAAAGTAATTGTAGACAGTATAAAATATCTGACAGTACAACCAGTGAGATAAACCCAGGAACCATATGAACATAATTATAAAACACTTTTTATACAAATAAAGTAAGATATAAATAATTGGAGAAGTATTAACTCCATAATAGGGCAGAACCAAGATAAAAAACAGTAAATCTCACCAAATTAATCTAACTCAAAACCATTCCAATTAAATTAGCAACAAACTATTTTAGTGATTTAAAAATAATAAAGTAATAATGGATAGAGCCTGATGGTGGAGCAATAGTATAGATCTGGTAGAGCTCTCACCCCATATCCAGCCAAATACCTATAAAAATTACTTTAAACCAATTCGGAACCTGCAGAACCCACAGAATGATGGAATTAAGCAAATATCCAGCCAAAAACAGCCTGGAAGATCAATGGAAAAGTCTATAGTGTCATGCTGGGAGCAGAATACAGTCCAGTATGGGCCACACCTGCACAGCCTGGACCTGAGCAGTCTTCAAGGGGACTGAATCTCTGGAACCTGTGGGAGTTTCCAGACTTCACCACCCCAAAATATCAAGGACAAATTGGAAGGTCGGTGAAAAAACTTTTGGGATCTGAGACAGGAAAGTGATCCAGCCCCAGCCTCAGGGTAGTGGAGAGGGTAGAGGAACATGTGGGTGCAGCAGCAGGAACAGGGACAGAGACAGCAATTGTTTCTGGAGCTCTAGGCTCACAGATTGTGGGGGAATCAAGCAGCTGACAATACACTCCCCACTCCCACTGGAAGCAGAGATCTACCTTGACAAAGAGTTCTAAAGTCAAGTAAATGACTCAGGAAATAAGCAAAAACTGAAAAAAGAATCAGAAGATAGAATCTTACTTTGGTGACAAGGAAGACCAAAACATGCAAACAGAAGACAAAAATGTCAAAGATCCTTCATCTAAAACCTGGGGGAAAAAAAAAGATATGAATTGATCTCAGGCCATGAAAGAGCTCAAAAAGGATTTTGAAAATTAAGTAAGAGAAATAGAGCAGAAACTGAGAAGAGAAATGAGAGTGATGCATGAAAATTATGAAAAACCAGTCAACTGCTTGCTAAATGAGAAAAAAAACTTCTGAAGAAAATAACACTATAAAAAACAGAGTAATCCAAATGTCAAACAAGATGCAAAAATCCAATGAAGAAAAGAATGTCCTAAAAAGCAGAATTGGCCAGATGGAAACAGAGGTCTAAGAGCTCACTGAAGAAAATACTTCCTTGATGGTTAGAATGGAACAGATGGAAGCCAATGACTTTATGAAAAATCAAGAAACTATAAAACAAAATCAAAGGAATGAAAAAATAGCAGATGATGTGAAATATCTCATTAAAAAAAAAACTGATCTGGAAAATAGATCTAGGAGAGACAATATAAAAGTGTTATGGGATTATCTGAAATTCATGATCAAAAACAAGCCTAGACATCATCTTTTGAGAAATTATCAAGAAAACTGCCCTGGTATTCTAGAACCAGAGAGTAAAATAAATATTGAAAGAATTCACCAATGACATCCTAAAGAAATACCACAAGGGAAACTGCTAAAAATATTGTAGCCAGATCACAGAGTTATCAGATCAAAGAAAAAACATTGCAAGCTGCCAGTAAGAAATAATTCAAGTATTGTGGAAATACAATCAGGATAACACAAAATCTAGCAGTTTCTACATTATGGGATTGAAGGTCTTGGAATATGATATTCCAGAAGTCAAAAGAACTAGGATTAAAACCAAGAATCACCTACCCAGTAAAACTGATTGTAATACTTCAAGGGAAAAACAGTTTTTCAATGAAATAGAGAGGACTCAAGCATTCTTGACGAAAAGATCAGAGCTACATAGAAAATTTGACTTTCAAACAAAAGAATCAAGAGAAGCATGAAAAGGTAAACAGGAAAGAGAGAAATCATAAGGGATTTGCTAAAGTTGAACTGTTTACATTCCTTCATGGAAAGATCATATTTATAACCCTTGACAATTTTCTCAGTACTAGTATACTTGGAGGGATTATATACATATAAACAGAGGGCACAGGGTAAGTTGAATAGGAAAGGTTGATACACAAAAAAAATTAAAAAAAAAATTAAGGGGTGAGAAAGGAATATATTGGGAGGCGAAAAGGAAAAATAGAATGCAGCAAATTATCCCTCACATGAAAGAGGCAAGAAAAAGCTTTTTCAATGGAAGGGAAGAGAGGGTAGGTAAGAGGTAGCAAGTGAACCTTACTCTCCTCATATAGGAGAATAATATATGTACTCAATTTGCTATGAAAATCTATCTTACACTACAGGAAAGTAGAGGAGAAGGGAATGTGGGGTGTGAGGGGGATGATAGAAGGGAGGACAAATGGGAGGAGTGCATAACTAGAAAACAAATACTTTTTTTTTCAATATAAATATATTTATTTAACTTTTTACATTCATTTTCACAAACTTTTGGGTTCCATATTTTCTCCCCATTTGTCGCCTCCCCCCAAACCAATACACCGAGCATTCTAATTTCCCCTATCACCAATCTGCCCTCTCTTCTATCCTCCCTCCCTTCTCTTGTCCCCATCTTCTCTTTGTCCTGTAGGGCCAGATGACTTTCTATTCCTCCTTGACTGTATTTCTTATTTCCTAGTAGCAACAACAATACTAAACAGTTGTTCCTAAAATTTTGAGTCCCAAATTCTCCCCAATCCTCCCTCCCCACCCATTCCCTTTGGGAAGGCAGGCAATTCAATATAGGCCCTCTCTGTGTAGTTTTGCAAATGACTTCCATAATAGTCATGTTGTGTAAGACTAACTGTATTTCCCTCCATCCTATCCTGCCCCCCATTGTTTCTATTCTGTCTTTTGATCCTGTCCCTCCTCGAGTGTTGACTTCAGATTGCTCCCTCCTCCCATTGCCCTCCCTTCCACCATCCCCCCCACCCTGCTTATCTCCTTCTCCCCCCATTTTCCTGTATTGAATAATAGGTTTTCATACCAAAATAAATGTGCATTTTATTTCTTCTTTTAGTAGAATGTGCTGAGAGTAAACTTCATGTTTTTTTCTCAGCTCTCCTCTTTTTCCCTCCACTAAAAAGTCTCCTGTTTCCCTCTTGAATGAGAGATAATTTACCCCATTCCATTTCACCCTCTCTCCTCCCACTACATTTCTCTTTCACCATTTACCTTAATTTCTTCTAAGATATGATCCCATCCTATTCAATTCACTCTGTGCTCTCTGACTCTGTGTGTGCGTGCATGTGTGTATGTGTCTGTGCATGTGCACATGTGTACATGTGTGTGTATAGTCCCACCTACTACTCAGATACTGAAACGTTTTAAGAGTTACAAATATTGTCTTTCCATGTAGGAATGTAAACAGTTCGTCTTTGGTAAGTCCCTTATGACTCCTCTTTACTGTTTCCTTTTTCACACTTTTTCTCATTCTTGTGTTTGAAAGTCAAATTTTCTTTTCAGCTCTGGTCTTTTCATCAAGAATACTTAAAAGTCTTCCATTTCATTGAAAGACCATATTTTCCCCTGAAGTATTATACTCAGTTTTGCTGGGTAGGTGATTCTTGGTTTGAGTCCTACTTCCTTTGACTTCTAGAATATCTTATTCCACACCCTTTGATTCCTTAATATAGAAGCTGCTAGATCTTGTGTTGTCCTGATTGTATTTCCACAATACTGGAATTGTTTCTTTCTAGATACTTGCAATATTTCTCCTTGACCTGGGAATTCTGGAATTTGGCCACAATGTTCCTAGGAGTTTCTCTTTTTGGATCTCTTTCAGGCGGGGATCGGTGGATTCCTTCAATACTTATTTTGCCCTCTGATTCTAGAATATCAGGGCAGTTTTCCTTGATAATTTCATGAAAGATGATGTCTAGGCTCTTTTTTTGATCATGGCTTTCAGGTAGTCCCATAATTTTTAAATTGTCTCTCCTGGATCTATTTTCCAGGTCAGTCATTTTTCCAATGAGATATTTCACATTCTCTTCCATTTTCTCATTCTTTTGCTTTGTTTTGTGATTTCTTGGTTTCTCAGAAAGTCATTAGCCTCCATCTGTTGCATTTTAATTTTGAGAGAACTATTTCCTTCAGTGAGCTTTTGATCCTCTTTTTCCATTTGGCCAATTCTGCTTTTGAAAGCATTCTTCTCCTCATTGGCTTTTTGAACCTCTTTTGCCAATTGAGTGAGCCTATTTTTCAAGGTGTTTCTTCAGCATTTTTTGGGTCTCTTTTAGCAAGGTATTGACCCATTTTTTCATGCTTTTCTTTCATCTCTGTCATTTCTCTTCCCAGTTTTTCCTCCACCTGTCTAACTTGATTTTCAAAATTCTTTTTGAGCTCCTCCATGGCCTGAGCCCATTACATATCTATTTCAGGTGTTTGGGATTCAGAGGCCTTGGCTTCTATGTCTTTCCCTGAGGGTAAGCATTGTACTTCTTCATCAGAAAGGAAAGTTGGAAACATCTGTTCCCCAAGAAAGTAGCCTTCTATGGTCTTATTTTTATTCCCTTTTCTGGGCATTTTCCCAGCCAGTTACTTGACTTCTGAGATTCCTCTCCACCCCTGCCTAGATCTGCCCAGCTAGTGCTTGGTGTCTGAGATTCAAATGCTGCTCCCCAGCCTCAGGGCTTTCAGCGGTAGGAGGGGCTGCTATTCAATGGGAGCTTAAGTTCTGGTTCTCAGGTTGGGGCAGGGCCACCTCCCAGGCTCAGTTCCCTCAGGGGGCTTATGGGGAGATCTTCAGCAATGGCCCTGAGCTCCTGCCTACTCCGGGAGTTCCAGCCACTACTGCCTCTGCCTTTGCCTCTTTCACTGCCTCCCGAAGGGGCCTGAGTTATGGAGACACCCTGCTCCCCTCTCAGCCAGCCCAGAAGTCTCTCTCACTGACTTGTAGCACCTGTGGGTGGGGGGACCTTCGCAGCTGCTGGAGATTCTCTCTCTGAAGGTTGCTCAGACTTCCTCCTCTGGGGACGCACGGGCAGGCCTGGGCTCCACTGTCTGATGTGCAACGGACCTTTGGGGTGGGTTTTTCAGGGCTCTCTGGAACGGAAATCTCCTCCACTGTGTTGCTGCATGGCTTGCACTGCTCCAGAATTTGTGGGGAGTTCTTTTTGCAGAAAATTTATGGGCTGTGAGTTTGGAGCTAGCATACGTGAGTCTTTCTATTCCGCCATCTGGGCTCCTCCCCAAAATAAATACTTTTGAGGAGGCATAGGGTTGAAAAAGAGAATCAAATAAGTGGGGGCAGGATAAGATGGAGGGAAATATAGGTAGTCTTACACAACATGACTTTTTGAGGTCTTTCGCATAACTACATATGCATAACATATTGAATTGCTTGATTTCTCAGTTGGGATAGGGAGGGAGGGAGGAAGGCAGAGAAATTGGAACTGAAAGTTTTAAAAGTCAATGTTAAAAATTGTTTTTACATGCAATCTGGAAATGAAAGATACAGGCAATGCAATATAGAAATCCATCTTGCCCTACAAGAAAATAGAGAGGATGGTGATAAAAGAAGGGAGGGGTATGATAGAAGGGATAGCAGATTGGGGAAAGGGATAATCAGAATGCCTACTGTCATGGAGTGGGAGGAGGGGAGAGATTTGGAGAAAATTTGGAATCCATAATCTTAGGGAAATGAATGTTGAAAACTAAATATAAATAAATTTAAAATGAAAAAATGACAAAAATAAAATTCATTTGAAAGATCAGAAGTTCAAAAATATCAAAGGAATTAATGGGAAAAAAATGTATAGAAAGGAGACTAACAGTACCAGATATCAAACTATCTTATAATGCAGTAATTATCAAAACTTTACGGTACTCGATAAAAAATAGGTTGATCAGGGGAACAGAATAAATATACAATATAAGTTAGTGATAATAGTTACCTTATCTTTTGATAAATGTAAAGATTTAAGTTTTGGAAATAAGAATTCACTATTTGGTAAGAGTTGTTGGGAAACCTGAAAAACAATGTGGCAAGAATTGAGAATGGACCAAGACCTTATACAATTTACCAAAGAAAAGTCAAAGTGAATTCATAACCTGGATATAAAGAAAGATATAAAGAAATTAGAAGAACATAGACAATATTACCTCTCAGAGTGATGGATGTGAGAAGAATTTATTAATACAGAAGAGTCAGAGAGTATTTTAAGATGTAAAATAGATTATTTTGATTATATAAAATTTAAAGAAGTCTTTGTACATATCAAGCCAACTTAGCCAAGACTGGAAGGAAAACAGAAAACTGGAGGAAATTTTATAGACAGTTTCTTGGATAAAGGTCTCATATCTCTAATATGTAGAAAACTTTTGCCAAATTTATAAGAATATGAATAGTTCATCAATTGATAAATGGTCAAAGGATATAAACAGTTTTTCTATGAAGAAATTAGAGTTATGTATAGTCATATAAAATTATCTTTTTTTTCATTACTGATTAGAGAAATGTAAATTAAAGCAATTTTGAGATATCTCACTCTATCAGATTGACTAAAATGTTAGTCGAGGAAAATAACAAATTTTGAAGGAGATGTCAAAAATTGGGACACTGATACACTATTGGTGAAACTGTGATTTAATCAAGCCATTTTGTAGAGCAATATGAAATTACACCCAAAGTTATCAATCTGTATACTCCCTTTCACCCATCAGTACCTGTTTCCTAAGGTGATTAGGGAAAAAGGAAAAAAAAACAAAACTACATGTTCCTTTCTAAGCTTTGGTCCAGGGCACACAAGGAAGCACATGGTAAGATGGGGTTCCCAGGGGTACATGTTTAGGAAAACATCCAGGGTGGCCAGAGTTACACATCCAACCAAAACTGGTAATTGGGGTTCTCCTTGGATCAGCAGCACTACTTTCTTTTAGGAACTGAAACATAGTGCTAAGTTCCATCCTTCTTATTTCAGTTCTTAGAAAACAATCTTGTAAAGTCTTTGTGCTAAAGAAGTCTTCCGTTGCCTTTCTAACTTGTTGTACTTGGCTTCTAGTTTCTTTGAAGATATGTCCAACGTTTTAGCTGCCTGCTCTAGAGCTGATACTTGCTCCTCAATTAAAGTGATGTGATCCAGATAAGGCTGAAATGCTGCCCATTTCTGGTTTAAATCCTTTAGATTTCTATATATGTTAACTGCAATATCTTTCATTTCTAGATACTTCAAGCTGGTCAGTTTGTTCCTATTTTCCAGAATTTTATAGTCTTTCTGGGTAGCTGTCAGTTCACCTGTCAGGGTCATGGCCATTTTGGAGAAGATGTCCCAGCACAGCCCCATGACATCCAACTCAGCGGGCTCTATGGCCTCCTCAGCCACTTCCACCAAAGCATTGTCTAGGTCAGGGAAGGGAGGAAGGAGAAAGGATGGAAGGAAAAGTGGGAATAGGATAGAATGAGTGGAGGGAGGTAGAGAGAAAGGGGTATTGGGAAGCAGACAAAGAAGGGGAGAAAAGGGGAAGAATGAAGGGAAGGAGATAAGGGAAGAGGCTAGGTAACATTTTTATAGTGATTTTAGCTTTGCAAAGTGCTTTCCATACATTACCTCATTTGATTCTCATGACAATTCTGTCAGGTGATATTATTTCCATTTTGCAGATGAGGGACCTGAGAATAAGAATATCTAAGAGATATACCCAGTATCACAGAGCTAGTAAGTGTCCCAAAAAGGGTATGAATGTAGATTTTTTTGACACAAAGTTCCACATTCTCTCCATTATACCACCTATTTGTTCATTATATGTTTCTTTTAATAATTTGGCTTATACAGGACATTCATTTCTATCTTTGATCTACCTATTCTGAAGTTAGGGGAGGAGACTATTCCCCATTTGGATTTCTGAGTCAAAGGGCATAAGCCACTTAGTGACTTTTTCTAGCATAATTCCAAATTACTTTCAAAAGTCACAAATCCAATAGCCATGTCAGAGTGTAATTGTATAGTTACATTACCTAAAATTATCATCTTCATTCATTTGATTAAATAAAATAAATCTGGGTTGGCTTAATTTTCAGTCTTGATAATCTGGATGATTTTTACAGAGTTGTTAGCAGAAAATTTCTTTTTTAAAATGTCCTTAATTGGGAGGAGCCAAGATGGTGGAGGAGAAAGATTCACATATGCTAGCTCCGAACCTACAGCCCATGAATTACCTGTAAAGAGGAACAAATTCTGGAGCAGCTGAAGCCACACAGCAATGGAGTGGAGGAGATTTCTGTTACAGAGAGCCCTGAAAAACTGAAACCAAAGGTCCATCACTCACCCAGACGTGGAGCAGAGCACAGCCCTGCCTTGGCCACGCAGCCCTGAGAGGAGTAGATCTGAGCAGGCTTCAGGGACGAAATCTCGGGTGACCATGAAGATCCCTCAACCCACAGTGACTACAGGTCAGTGAGAGAGACTTCTGGGCTGGCCAAGAGGGGAGCGGGGTGTCTCCATAACTCAGGCCACCTCAGGAGGCAGCGGCAGAGCCAGCAGTAGCAGACCAGAGCTCCCAAGGCAGAAAGGAGATCAGATCCATTGTTGAAGGTCTCTGCAAAATCCTGAGGGAATTGAGCCCTGTGAGGTGGCCCTGCCCCGACCTGAAGAACTGAACTTATTCTCTCACTGAATAGCAGCCCCACATCCTGCTGAAAGCTCTGAGACTGGGAATCAGCATTTGAATCTCAGACACCAAGCACTAGCTGGATGGATCTGGAGGTGAGGCAGGGGTGCAGAGGAATCTCAGAAGTCAAGTAACTGGCTGGGAAAATGCCCAGAAAAGGGAATAAAAATAAGACCATAGAAGGTTACTTTCTTGGAAAACAGATATTTCCTACTTTCCTTTCATATGAGGAAGAAAAATGCTTACCATCAAGTAAAGACATAGAAGTCAAGGCCTCTGTATCCCAAACATCTGAAATAGATATCCAATGGGCTCAGACCATGGAAGAACTTAAAAAGAATTTTGAAAATCAATTTAGACAGGTGGAGGAAAAACTGGGAAGAGAAATGAGAGAGAGGAAAGAAAAGCATGAAAAATGGGTCAATACCTTGGTAAAGGAGACCCAAAAAATGCTGAAGAAAATAACACCTTGAAAAATAGGCTCACTCAATTGGCAAAAGAGGTTCAAAAAGCCAATGAGGAGAAGAATGCTTTCAAAAGCAGAATTAGCCAAATGGAAAAAGAGGTTCAAAAGCTCACTGAAGGAAATAGTTCTCTCAAAATTAAAATACAACAGATGGAGGCTAATGACTTTCTGAGAAACCAAGGAAATCACAAAACAAAACCAAAAGAATGAAAAAATGGAAGAGAATGTGAAATATCTCATGGGAAAAACAACTCACCTGGAAAATAGATCCAGGAGAGACAATTTAAAAATTATGGGACTACCTGAAAGCCATGATCAAAAAAAGAGCCTAGACATCATCTTTCATGAAATTATCAAGGAAAGCTGCCCTGATATCCTAGAACCAGAGGGCAAAATAAGTATTGAAGGAATCCACTAATCCCTGCCTGAAAGAGATCCAAAAAGAGAAACTCCTAGGAACATTGTGGCCAAATTCCAGAATTCCCATGTCAAGGAGAAAATATTGCAAGCAGCTAGAAAGAAACAATTCCAGTATTGTGGAAATACAATCAGGACAACACAAGATCTAGCAGCTTCTATATTAAGGAATCAAAGGGTGTGGAATAAGATATTCCAGAAGTCAAAGGAAGTAGGACTCAAACCAAGAATCACCTACCCAGCAAAACTGACTATAATACCTCAGGGGAAAAACTGGTATTTCAATGAAATAGAGGACTTTAAAGCATTCTTGATGAAAAGACCAGAGCTGAAAAGAAAATTTGACTTTCAAACACAAGAATGAGAAGAAGCATGAAAAAGGAAACAGCAAAGAGAAGTCATAAGGGACTTACCAAGGGTGAACTGTTTACATTCCTACATGGAAAGACAATATTTGTAACTCTTGAAACTTTTCAGTATCTGGGTAGTTGGTAGGATTACACACACACACACACACACACACACACACACAAACACACATACACACACCCACATACACACATGCACATACACACACACAGACAGAGAGTACAGAGTGAATTGAATAGGATGGGATCATATCTTTAAAAAAAATTAAGGTAAATGGTGAGAGAGAAATATATTGGGAGGAGAGAGGGAGAAATGCAATAGGGCAAATTATCTCTAATAGAAAAGGCAAGCAAGATACTTTTTAGTGGAGGGAAAAAGAGGAGAGCTGAGAAAAAAACATGAAGTTTACTCTCAGCACATCCAACTAAAGAAAGGAATAAAATGCACACTGATTTAGGTATGAAAACCTATCTTAAAATACAGGAAAGTGGGGGAGAAGGAGATAAGCAGGGTGGGGGGAGATGATGGAAGGGAGGGCAATGGGAGGAGGGAGCAATTTGAAGTCAACACTCTTGGGGAGGGACAGGATCAAAAGAGAAAATAGAAGCTATGGGGGGCAGGATAGGATGGAGGGAAATACAGTTAGTCTTACACAACACAACTATTATGGAAGTCATTTTCAAAACTACACAGATATGGCCCATATTGAATTGCCTGCCTTCCCAAAGGGAACGGGTGGGGAGGGAGGGATAGGGAGAAGTTGGAACTCAAAGTTTTAGGAACAATTGATGAGTATTGTTCTTGTTACTAGGAAATAAGAAATACAGGTAATGGGGAATAGAAAGTTATCTGGCCATACAGAACAAAAGAGAAGATGGGGACAAGAGAAGGGAGGGATTATAGAAGAGAGGGCAGATTGGTGATAGGGGCAATTAGAATGCTTAGTGTATTGGGGTCCGAGGAGGGGACAAATGGGGAGAAAATTTGGAACCCAAAATTTTGTGAAAATGAATGTTAAAATTTAAATAAATAAATTTATAAAAAATAAATGTCCTTAATTAAATTGTGTGTCATTTCTATATCCTGAACCCCACAACATTTTCTTTTAGTGTTCTAGTGTTATATGGCAAGAGCTGTTTAAATGTAATTGTGTGTTACTACTCATTTTTGTTTAAAGTGATGGCATAGTCACAAATTCTAATTGTAGTTATGTGATTTCATTCCACTATAAATTGGAGCATATGTCATTAATATTTGCCACATAGTGTCAATAAATCCAATGGTTCCTGAAAATACACCTTATTAATCACAGCTTTAAGAGACCCCAAAGAGTGGAGTATGAAGGTTGATCTATTATTTATTACAAGTAACCAGTCTGAGAATTTTCCTAACAAATTTCCAGTTAAATTCAATTTTATTTATTTTCCCTAGAAAGATACTACTTGCTATATGTTTCCCATATTTTTAAATTTAACATGAGAACTCTATCAACTTATAGCTTACTTGTCTGCATTTAACCTCATAATTAAATGCACACTTGAGATAGAAAGGTTTAAAAAATATATTTCATCATTTTCCAATTTCTGATTCCCTGAAATATAATGTAACATTGAATTTATTTCCATGAAAAGGAAAATTCATTATGATCAACTTTATCAGTGTTGTTTCCTGGGGTTATGTAATTTCTCTAATTACAGGGGTGCAGGAAGAGGATTCTTCTGGGTACTTGCTTTTCTCAGATGATCTAATTTGATGCAGAATCAATCTAAGCAGAGAATTTCAGACCACAGAGCTAATGGTTTGCATACAGTAGTCTTTAAGGGTACAGTTACCTTATCTATGGTTTCATTAGTATAGGGAATTCCAAGGTGAAGAAATCTCCTTTTACAAATTCAAATTGGTACCTTCTCTGAAATCCGTCATTCTTGTTTCAACCAGCCTTGAGAGGTTATGTGACTTTCCCAGGGTCTTTGTTGTTTTTGTTTGTCAGTCACTTTTTAGTTGTGTCTGACTCTTTGTGAACCCTTTTTATTTTCCTTGACAAAGATATTGTCATGGTTGCCATATCTTTCTGAATTCAGCTCATTTTAGCAGATGAAGAACTAAAGTAAAAAGCGCTAGTAAGTGTCTGAGGTCAGATTTCAACTGAGGTCTTCCTAATTTCAAACTTGACACTCTCTCCACTGTTCCACCAGTTATCTATCTAGGATCAATCAGGCAATATATGCTTCAAGGAGACCTTGAACCAGGTTTCCTGGCTTTGGGATTGCCTCTGTATCCATTACATCACTACCTCCATAATCATTACCAGACTCATAACTAAGTATTCTTATAATTGGGAAAATTTCATTGGAATTGTAGGGTAAGAAGAGACAAGAGTACACAAAGAGTCCAGTTCTGCGTGCAATTAGACCAGCAGAGGATCACACAGAAATGAGAGACTCTAGCCTCACCCACAAGATTACTCCTGGAGGAAAGTAAGACCTGGGAGAGGGGAAACGTGGCATTGTGACCATGAGGATGTTGGGTTATATGACATTCCTGGAAGACTTGAAGTCAATTAATGGGATTTTGTTTACTGTCAAGAAAAATCATAAACACACCACCACCCCAAGTGTTGCCACCCTGGGGCAAAACCTCATTCCCTCTGTCTTGATTAAGTTTGTGATCATTAGCTATTCCTGACATTTTCACATAACAATACATTTAATGAGATTCAGATTTTAAGCCATATGACAATAAAATCATGAATTTCAAAATTGAAGGGGTTATCTAGTTCAGGGGTGGGGAAGCTACAGCCTCCAGGTCACATGTGGCTCTCTAGGTCCTCAAGTGTGGTCCTTTGACTGAATTCAATCTTCATAGAACAAATCCCCTCAAGGTTGTAGGTTCCCCACTTCTGGTGTAATCTGACCCTTTCATTTTATAGGTTAAGAGCTGAGGATCAGAATTATTAGGTGACATACCAAATGTCAAACAAGTATTAGGTAACAGAGCTAGAATTTTCATGCAGGTCCTCTGATTCTAAATACATTCTTTCCATTGCACCATATTGCCCACAGAAACATTAATTAAAGTTCTCATTTTGTCTCACATTATTCTAGAATTCTTCATGTGCAATAAACATTATCCCCACCAATTTATTCAGCAAATATGTACCATACTGAATATCTTCTAAGTACATTTTGTAGCCAGATGCTTAGGGCAGAGAAAAGAGATTTAATCCATGGTCATTCTTATCTTCTAGGGATAAAGTTATAAAAACCTAAAGATAAGTTCTTAGAAGAAAAGTTAAGTTCTGCATTTTACAAAAAAATAGAGTTGTTACCCTACCTGTTAAATGCTTAATAGATAGGATAATGGATCATTTTTTTGCTTTTTTCAAGAATATTAATTGCACAGAAATATGATCAATTAACTTATATTAGATATGGTTATAAATTAATTGGCTATTATACAAGTTGAATATATTTTATAAATTTAGTTAGAAAGGAGTAAAAAGATCAGAGAGCAAAAATAGTTCATTAGGCAATGCCATGCCTAAGATAAGAGGAACTTAAAAATTTCACAATTATATTATTACAATATGCCTATTATCTTGCTATTCTAATCTTTCCCTTTAAAAAAAAGATAACCAAGCACATGGAGATTCACAGTAATAATGGTAACTAACCTAAGCTAGGATACCAAGTTTAGGTTCAGTGTTACCTTCTAATAAGAGGTAATGTGGTATTAGGAAAGGAACACTATTTTGGAGTTAGCAGGCTACTTGCTTATTATTATCATTAATTTTTACTATTATTACTTTTATTATTATTATTAAAATGTCTACACTGTGTTTCTGATTCTGAAAATGAGATTTGACTCAATGACTTCTAAGGTCCCGTGCAGTGCTAGATCTCTGGTTCTTGGAACACTGTCTGAATGAATGTTATAAATAAGTTAAAGTGAAGATGGCCACTATAGGATTGATTCAAGGATGACAAACCTGGACCATTTAATTGCCTTATTATACAGGAGGAGGAAAAGTAATGTAATTCAAAATCACATTCATGTATTTTTATGCAAAAACTTCAAACTAGATTATGTACTTTGAAAAATCTTGAATTGTTATTATAATATATCCTCAAATTATTAAAAAAAGAGTAAAAATCATATGATATTGTAGCCAATCCTATTATGTCATCTTGTTTATATTCCTTAATTGCAAATGGATTGAGTTCAGAAGTCTCTTCTAAGGGAATATATCAATGAAATAAATTATTTATGAGATCAGTGAGTAAAAGATAAACTGATATATGATGTAAAATTCTTTTAGGGACGATTGATAGAATATTTGAGCTACAAATCATCTTACAGATAATCTATTTGATCCTTCCGTTATTGAAGACAGCAAACTGGTTAAAGGAAATAATTAGTTAAGATGAGCTTCAGGATGGTACTCAAGTTTCTTTATCTTATAATTCTGAACTTTTCTATTCTGGCTTTCTTTTTGCTTAGAAAAGTCATAGTTTATGATTATCAGTACTGAATATAAAATATTTAAACTGTGGTTGCAAAAAATATATCTTAGCTCTATATTTTCTCTTGTTTCATTTTAAATAGGTAGGACTTCAAGTCAAGCTTTAAGGCTCTATTTCAAGTGAATATCCCTTATGTCTCGAACATTTAACCTCAAATGTGCTTATTGACAGATAGACTATATCTAAAGGTTTTCAACATTACAATGAAAATATCAAAAACAATCAACATGTAATATCTTATTTCAACTAATAATCATTAACAGTGACACTGCAGGAATTTGTTTTGGTATCTAACCAGGATATACTTGCCTTTGATTTCCTTCATTATATGTATTGTTTCATGTAAAAATGTCACATTTCATTAAGCTAAATAAATTGCAAAGATTTTTGTGTTTCTTTGACACCATTCCCTGCTACTTAAAAGTTTTGTCTTGGGGAAATGGTGTGCAATAAATATTTGGCTTAAATGCAGAACACTTTTTTGACTTTTATGGAGGCATGTTTTAAAATATTCAACCCTACAACTTTTTCCTAAAGGATTTGTCTGTGATTCACTTTAATGATTATGAAATGTTTATTGCATACCTGGAATGGTCATGTATACATTTCAAGAGCAATAAAACACCTTTTGTCAAACACCTGCTTTCAAAAAAGATCATAAAGAAATAAAATGTTCATTATTGGTGAGTTACATATAACCAGAGGTTTGCATGGTGTATTTCAGCCCACATATGTATATTTTGGAACACAGATTTCAAAAGTTTTAGATTTTGTAACAGAAACTTGCACACACGCGCGCGCGCACCCACACACACACACACACCAGGACTTTAAAATGGCACCAACCTACTACAGAGATTTCCCTGGAAGCAGAAGAAAAAGTTGAAAGAAAATAAATCGGCTTATTTACTGGAGAAAGAGAAGAAGGCTAAGAGAATGCATCTTTTTTTTCATTATTTTGAGTTTTTTGCTAGGATAAGACATGTAAAAGAAGTACCATGAATAAAAGAATTAAATAATAACACTGAAAATTATACATTCTTAAACTTTAATATAATAAGAGGTATGCAATATGTAACAGATATTGCAGGGGAATGTCATAAAATTTTAACTGAAAAACATTTAAGTAGGAAGGTATAAACATGCCATTAATTTGTGAATTATGGTTGTTTAGATTCAACTTTTCTTCTTATTTCTTCCTCATAATATCAATTATGTTATATTATGATAATGCAACATTTTGGTAAGTCAAGTTTATTTTTGTTTCTGGAAAACATATTAACGCCAGAACTGACTCATTATACTTTAGTAATCAGGACACATTAGATAGATAGATAGATAGATAGATAGATAGATAGATAGATAGATAGATAGATAGATAGATAGATAGATAGACAGAGACAGACAGACAGATAGATAGATAGATAGATAGATAGATAGATAGATAGATAGATAGATGATAGATTTAAAAGTAACTTTACCTTTTCCTAATGATTATGAAGATTCTATTAGTATCTTGAAATGTATTATGAATAGCAAATTTTTAAAAATGGAAAGGCAGAAAAGAGATTTTCATTAATGGAAATATTCTAATAGTTTCATAATCTAGCTTTTATTGTGATGAATCTACATTGCTAAAGCGGTTTTGAGACTATCATTTTAACTGTGATAGTCTTTGCTCACATAATCTAATTTCAGTCACTTTAGCCATTGTTTAACAGATCAAATGAACAGCTCATGTTGCAGTGAACTGTCTGTCATTCTGAAAATAATCAGTTAGATGAATTATATGTATATGAACTCCATCACGTTATGAGAAAATCAGAAGCAAAGATGGAAGAAATACAAATGTTTTGGGGTATTTATTTTTAGCATCAAATAAAAAGAAGAGGTAAAATGACACTGCTATTACAAAAAGCTCTGAGAGCAGAACCATTATAGAATTGCTTTCATTACACTATGTAGGTTGCTGACAGCTAATCAGCCCCATTGAAAATTATAGTCAGTCAAAAACTACTTTAACATTTCTTCCTATCTAATAAAAATATAAACTGCATCTTTATTTTATCTAAAAACATACAAAATATTCTTGGAGTTGATATTCATCCATATATTGAGTATGGGAAGTTGCAGTTTTCAGAAATCAGATTGCTGGGGACCTCATCTTTTTCTTCACCAATTTGAATTTTTCCCCATATCCTTGCATGATGGGAAAGGATAGTTCTCCATAACTTTCACAAAGTCAGCTGAAGTGTGGCAATTTTAGCCCAGTAAACTATTTTAATCTTCATGGAGGCAAACAACGAATGTGAGGGATTAAAAAAAAATCACCAAGCTGTTTTGACATATGGTGACACATACTCACAAGTAAGTAGGGTACAAATCAAAACATGGTAAGACCAAGAAGAGACATAGATAAAATGCCCTAGAAAAGTCTGATGAGGAAAATATAACTTCTAGTAGTAGGGATCAGGAAGGTTTAACGGAGGAAGTTTCCCCTAATCTGGGTCTTGGAAGAATACTAAAAAAGTACCAAATTAATGACAAATTAGAATCACTATTGAATTATAATCTAAAGTCTTAAAAAGAGTTGCATCAAGAAAAAGTTTCCTAACAATAACCAAGAGAGAGAAGCTATATCAGTTGTCAGTGGGTCTCCCATCACTGGAGGTTTTTTTTTTTAAAATATTTACTTATTTATTTAACTTTTTACATTTGTTTTCTCAAAATTTTGGGTTCCAAATTTTCTCCCCTTTTATCCCCTCCCCCCATCCCAATACACCAAGCAATCTAATTTTCCCTATCTCCAATCTGCCCTCTCTTCTGTCATCCCTCCCTTCTCTTGTCCCCATCTTCTCTTTTCTCCTGTAGGGCCAGATGACTTTCTATTCCTCATTAACTGTATGTCTTTTTTCCTAGTAGTAACAACAATACTAAACAGTTGTTCCTAAAACTTTGAGTTCCAAATTCTCCCCATCCCTCCCCCCCCCATTCCCTTTGGGAAGGCAGGCAATTCAATACAGGCCATATCTGAGTAGTTTTGCAAATGACTTCCTGATAGTCGTGTTGTGTAAGACTAACTGAATTACCCTCCATCCTATCCTGCCCCTCATTGTTTCTCTTCTGTCTTTTGATCCTGTCCCTCCCCGAGTGTTGACTTCAAATTTCTCCCTCCTCCCTTTGCCCTCCCTTCCATTATCCACCCCCCCGCTTATCTCCTTCTCCCCCACTTTCCTATACTGTAAGATAGGTTTTCATACCAAAATGAGTGTGCATTTTATTCCTTCCTTTAGTCAAATGTGATGAGGGTAAACTTCTTGTTTTTTTTTTTTTTTTCCCTCAGCTCTCCTCTTTTTCCCTCCACTAAAAAGTCTCCTACTTGCCTCTTAAAAGACATATAATTACCCCATTCCATTTCACCCTCTTTCCTCCCATTACATTTCTCTCTCACCACTTACCTTAATTTCTTTTAAGATATGGTCCCATCCTATTCAATTCACTCTGTGCTCTCTGTCTCTGTATGTGTGTGCATGCGTGTACATGTGTGTGTGTGGTCCCACCAACTACCCAGATACTGAAAAGTTTTGAGAATTACAAATATTGTCTTTCCATGTAGGAATGTAAGCAGATCACTTATGGTAAGTCCCTTAAGACTTCTCTTTGCTGTTTACTTTTTCATGCTTCTTCTCATTCTTGTGTTTGAAAGTCAAATTTTCTTTTCAGCTCTGGTCTTTTCATCAAGAATGTTTGAAAGTCCTCTGTTTCATTGAAAGACCATATTTTCCCCTGAAGTATTATACTCAGTTTTGCTCGGTAGGTGATTCTTGGTTTGAGTCCTAGTTCCTTTGACTTCTGGAATATCCTATTCCATGCCCTTCGATCCATTAATGTAGAAGCTACTAGATCTTGAGTTATCCTGATTTTATTTCCTCAGTACTGGAATTGTTTCTTTCTAGCTGCTTGTAAGATTTTCTCCTTGAGCTGGGAGTTCTGGAATTTGGCCACAATGTTCCTAGGAGTTTCTCTTTTTGGATCTCTTTCAGGTGGTGATTGATGGATTCTTTCAATGCTTATTTTGCCCTTTGGTTGTAGAATGTCAGGGCAGTTTTCCTCGATAATTTCATGGAAGATGATATCTAGGCTCTTTTTTTGATCATGACTTTCAGGTAGTCCCATAATTTTTAAATTGTCTCTTCTGGATCTATTTTCCAGGTGAGTTGTTTTTCCCATGAGATATTTCACATTCTCTTCCGTTTTTTCATTCTTTTGGTTTTGTTTGGTGATTTTTTGGTTTCTCGTAAAGTTCTTAGACTCCATCTGTTTCATTCTAATTTTGAGAGAACTATTAAATTCCGTGAGCTTTTGAACCTCTTTTTCCATTTGGCTCATTCTGCTTTTGAAAGCATTCTTCTCCTCATTGGCTTTTTGAACCTCTTTTGCCAATTGAGTGAGCCTATTTTTCAAGGTGTTATTTTCTTCAGCATTCTTTTGGGTCTCCTTTACCAAGATATTGACCCGTTTTTCATACTTTTCTTGCATCTCTCTCATTTCTCTTCCCAGTTTTTCCTCCACCTGTATAACTTGCTTTTCAAAATCCTTTTTGAGCTCTTCCAACGCCTGAGCCCACCCGACATCCCCCTGGGATGTCTGCGGTACCGAGGCCCCACCCTCCACATCTTTCCGTGATGCCAAGAATATGTCCTCGTTGTCATCAGATCCGAAAGTTGGGATCATTTGCATCTGTTCAAAAAAACTCTCTGTAGTCTTATTTTTCTTCCCTTTTCTAGGCATTTTGCCAGCCAGTTACTTGACTTCTGAGATTCCTGTCCACCCCCTCCTAGATCCGCCCAGCTAGTGCTTGGGGTCTGAGATTCAAATGGGCTTTCTGCAGCAGGCGTACCTCCTATTCAATGTGAGCTTTAGTTCTGGTGCTGGGGTGGGGGTAGGGCCACCTCCCAGGCTCAGTTCCCTCAGGGGCTTTATGCAGAGACTTTCAGTAATGAAGATCCTGCCTGCTGCTGGGGGAGTCCCAGGCCATTGCGGCCTCGCCACCACTGCCTCCGCCACCACCTCCACCTCTGCCTCCACCACTTCCCGCCCCTGCCTCTGCCTCTGCCGCTTCCTCCCGAGAGGACCCGAGCCACGGAGACACCCCGTTCCCCTCTCCGTGAGCCCAGGCGTGTCTCTCACTGACCTGTAGAGTCTGTGGGCGGAGGGACCTTCCCGGCCACCGGAGCTTCTGTCCCCGAAGCCTGCTCGGATCAGCTTCTCTGGGGCCGCGGCCAGGGCAGCGCTGGGGTGGGGTCTGCTTTCTGGGGTGCAACGGACCCTGGGGACAGCTCTCCAGGTCTCTCTGGAACAGAAATCTCTTCCACTATGTTTCTGCACCCCCTGCAGTGATCCAGAACTTCTGGGGAGCTCTTCTTACATTAAATCTATGGGCTGTGGGTTCGGAGCTTGCATATGTGTGTCTTTCTACTCCACCATCTTGACTCCGCCCCCATCACTGGAGGTTTTTAAGTAGAAGCTGAGTGCCCACTTATCAATGGTTGCATATAAGGGATTTCTACATAGGTACATATTGGGCGAGATAACATTGCAAGTGGCTTCTTAGTTAGAAATTCTGAAATTCTATAGAATGACATAACAAATTTTAATCTTAAATTCCAAGTTAAAGCACGGAGGTGGGAAGGAGCCTGAGTCAGGAAACCTCCACCAGAGTTCAAATCTGGCCTCAGACACTTACTAGCTGTGTAATCCTGAGCAAGACAGTTAACCCTCTTTACTTCAGTTCTTCATCTATAAAATGAGATGGAAAAGGAAATGGCAAACCACTCCAGTAACTTTGCAAGAAAATCCCAAATGGGGTCAGACACAATGGAAAAATGATGCAACAACAGTTTAAAAATGGGCAATTGTTGCACATGGAGGTTTACCATAGTTCACAAAATAAGTGAGCTGCCAAACTACTCTGAAAATCTAACTTCATCCTCTGAGAGCTATACATGTTCTGTTAAATCATGTTCCCTCCCTTATGTGTTGTGAGTGCATTTATCACTTGCCAAAGCTGATCTAAGTGTGGAACTCCCTTCAAAATTATAGGAACAATGAATGCAGATTATCTTGGCAGGGACATATATCAACATGAGGGATGGATTACATAATCTTCATCTTTAGAGTTTTTTCTTCATTCCATCATCAGTGTTTTATTGATTGTTTGGTATGACAAAACTTGTCAAGTCTACTTTAAGAGAAAGGAAAACCACATAAAAAACTTCAAATAATATCCATGATAAAGCATTCCAGCTTTAGATATCAACAAAACAGAGTATAGAAACTATTTCCTTCCCTTAATGATCTCTGACAATATATTAACTTTACACTTGGCATCAAGTAGATACTACATTTTGGTGTATATTATTCCAACCTCAAAATAAAAGACATGTTTATAAATGTTTGTATTACAATAGTCCCTTTGGCCTTTCTTGTTTTCATCATTTTATTTTTTTTTGAATTGACTACTTGGCAGAACCAATGCTTTAAAAGGTGAAGGGAATCTTAGTAACCGTTTAGTCAAACCCTCTCATTTTGTAGGTGAGGAAACTGTTGTCAAGTGGAGAGAGGAGGTTTCTTATTATTTGAAACAATTTCCATTTTGTTCCCTGAATCAGAATTGTGTTGAAATGTGCATCTGTATTTCAAGGCACAACATTATAAGATAATGATCTTTACACACTTCAGTTAAATTTCAATATACATAACCTGAATCAAGTGAAATTTTCTGGGATTTTTTCTGTATAAGATTCATTGACATTCTGATGTTGTAGTACAAAGAGCCCTGAATTTGGTTTTGGAGGACCTGGAGGATCTTAGCTCTAACATTTGTAACCCATACAACCTTTTGAAAGTTACTCAGCCTTTTTAGGTCTATGTCACAGTGAAAAGAGAACCAGCTTTGTAGTCAGAGGACATGTATTCCAATTCCACATATGACTTTTTCCTACCCATGTGATTTCACCCTCCCTGAATTTAGGCTAAAGTGAGGGCACTGAACTACATGACTTCTGTGTTCCCTTCCAGCTCTGGCTCTATGATCCCATGAAAATATTAAGGCTTTGGACAATATGACTTCCACAGTAGCTTCTGACCATCTGTGAACCTTTAACTTGTACTGACCAGGGTTTCTTCCTGGTTGCTAGCTCCCAACCAGGCCACTTCCATTCTAATGGTCATACTCATCTACTCCCCAGAGCAACCATAGACTTGCTCCTAGAATGACCCAGGCTTTGGCAGATGAATATTTCTCTCATCTATCCTGGAAAAAAACCTCCACTTTTCAATCAACTTCTCCAAATCATGACTAAATAAGATAACATTTGTAAAGCACTTAGCACAATGATTGGCATGTAGAAGGTGCTTGATTAAGTACTTATTCCTATTTCTGCAGTATATAATGTCCCCACCCTATTTCTCTCACGTTCCATAAAATATTCTATCAAATATGCATTATTATGGTTATAATAGTGATGTGAAGATGGTTGGAAAAGATAAATTCACTATTTGGAGGGAAGGGGAAGCAATATGCTAATGTTTTTCAATGCACAGAGAAATCCATAGTTCCATTTGTATTACTTTTCTATTTCACTTATGAACTTCAATGTATCCAAGTTCCTTTCACATATATTTCTTACTACCCTTCATTTTTTGCCGTTAAAATCTCACACCTTTTCTATCAAAGAGGCAAGCCCTTGATGAAATATAATTGCCTTTATGAAATCCAGAAAAAGTGACAGGATCCTTATTTCATGACCCCTAGCTGAACCTCAATGGTGGTTAACAAGTGGGTGAACAAAAGTGTGTTGTACATGTGTTAAATGACTGAGTGTCCACTTGACACACATAATTCTCCTCCCAGGTTGTTATTTATTCACAGTGTGCTAACCTGAAACAGATTTTCTGAGTGACTGGAGCTGTGAGTTACAATGCTGTTTTCAGTTCCATGATTTTTATTTGAACTGTTTTGAATCTAAGTTTTGGGGAGAGGCCAATTAACTGCATACAGGAGGTGATTCATAATAGGGCAATACTTACACGTCTGCTACTTCTCTTTTTTAACACTGCCCTTTATCATGCTTTGAAGCAGGTGTTCTTGGATTTGCTCTGTTCAAACTTTTTATCAGTGATACCTATGAAGGTATGCATATAATACTTATTACATTTGTGAATCATACAAAGCTAAGAGGCTTAGCTAATATAGTGGATAAAAGTACCATAACCCAAAAGTATTTCATCAAAGATAGAATGGGCCAAACCTAAAAAGATAAAGTTTACTGGTGAATTATTCCTCCTTGGATAGTTCAATGTTTGTAGTTCCAAATCATAGTATCACAGAATTACAAAGTACGAAGATACCTCGAGGGACATCTAGTCCAATCCTTATCTGAAGAAAGAAAGTTTCCCTTCAATCTTCCCAACAAGTGATCATCTAAACTTTATTTGGAATTCTTCAGTGAAGGAGAATCCCCTGAGATAGTCCATTGCACTTTTGTGTGGCTCTAGTGATTAAGAAGTTTTGTTTTGGTTCCCTATATAAAGTATGAATTAGGTTCTTTACAATCTTTGTCCATTCCATCTAGTTCTCATATCTAAGGCCTAACAGAGCAACCCTATTTTCCATTCCAGATGTCAACACTTTATGTATTAGAAGATTTTTTTATCTTTTTATGTTTTTGCTGAATGGATTGTTATAATTAATTTGTAAGACTAATGGTTTCATAATGTTTTGTGAGAAATAGGTAATTTTAACATTATTCTGTTTAAATATTGTCAAGTTTTTCCCAAGGCTTTTTTAAAATTGTATTTTGTTTGTTATAATTTCATTCAGTTTATGATGTGATATTTTTCTATCTAAATTTGGTTTTCTTACAACAAGTCTTTTGATATGTTCTAAAACAGAATCATATTATGACTGTTTCTTTAGCATTATATATTGTTTTATCTAATTACACTTATAATAAAGTGTTTTGCAATCCTTTAATCATTGTACAAGTTTTAACTATAGTCATCATTATCATCATTATTAATATACAATGTAAATGTTAAAGACTTCTAAAGTTTTTAAATTTAGAAGGTAAAGTGGCATAGTGAAAAAAGCATTATATTAAAAGACAGAGGACTTGAGATCAAATCTTGCCTCTGACTCTTCATACCTATTTGACTTTTGGCTAGTCCCTTAATTTCCCTGGCCCTCAAGTACCTGACCTATAAATTGACTAAGATTATTGGTAAAAATCCTGAAGTATTGTGGAGAGTGGGTTGAGCTAGGAATTAAAAGAACATGACTGGAGACTTTCTTGGAATGGAGATTGTGTGTATGTGTGTGTGTGTGTGTGTGTAGGTGTGTGTGTGTGTTTGAGAGTGTGCATAAATGCTACGAACTAGAAGGAAACTATCCAAAAGTCTACATGCCTATACTCTTTAAAGTCACAGATGCAGAAGTAGTGTTGACTGAAACTGTGTTTGAAAATGACTATCAGAACATTGAGAAATATTCCTACAAGTCCTAAAACACCAAGGAAGTTGATATGTAACCTACAGGAATATGAAAGCTATCTATCATCTGTCTATCTGTCTATCTGTCTATCTATCTATCTATCTATCTATCTATCTATCTATTTATCTTCTATCTATACATAAATACATATACATGCATGTGTATATAAGTATGTATGTATATAATACATGATATTCATCACACACACATACGCACACACACACACACACCTTGGTGGTTCAAGGGATAGAGAGCTAAGCCTTGTGTCAGAAAGATTTATCATTTTGAGTTTTAATATTTTCTCAAACACTTAGCTGTGTGACTCTGGGCAAGTCACTTAACCCTCTTTGCCTCACTTTCCTCATCTGTAAAGTTAAGTGGAGAAGGAAATGGCAAACCACTCCAGTATCTTTGCCAAGAAAATCCTAGAATAGGGTCACAGAGTCAGATGAATTGAAAATGACTGAAAAATAGTAAGTCTATTTGAGACACAAAAGTAAAGAATGACATAGTTGACAAAGTCTTAAGTTTAGGGAATGTTTGATTAGCTAGTTTTACTTTAAAATGTACATCATGAAGTTGCACAATATGAAGTACAGTTAGAAAGACAGACTGAAGCAAGTTTGTGGATGGCTTTAAAGGCCAAATTTCGAAGCATATATACTATATTATAGGGAAGGGGAAGCCCTTATAGGTTTGTGAGTAGAGAAGTGATAACATCAATCCTTTGACTTAGGAAAAGTATTTTGAGTGCTGAGTGGAAGATGGATTGTAGAGAATTGAGATTATAAACAGTAAGATCAAGTAACTAGGTATTATGAAAAGTCAGATAAACAGGGACAAGTAATTAACTAATGAAGTAACTATAGGAGTTCAAAGAAGAAGACCAATGGGAGATATTGTAGCTGTCAAATTAATGCGATTTGCAATTAATTGAATAGGGAGGATGAAGGGAAGAGAAAAGTGATGAATTATTTCAAAGTTTTGAGCCTTAGTGAATAAGGGAATCATAATGCCATAGACAGAAATAGATAAATTTACAGAAGGAGCAGATTTAGAAGGAAAATAATGAAATCAGTTTTGAATATTTCGCTTTGAAATGACTAAACCAGGAGACAAATACAATTGTTTTTGTTCTAGTCATAATGTTTCTATTAATGTGATTTTTTTGTCTATGATAAAAATAAATCAGAGAAGCTCAGTTAGAGGGGATCAAGAATACTCTCTATAATATCCTTGTCAAGTGGTTATTCAGTCTTTGCTTAAAGATCTCTGGTGAAGTCTTCCTCATTAACTCCTGAAATAAAGTAGCCACATCAAACTATCGTGTTCCAAAAAAAACTTGTCTTACTCCCTGTGATTTCAATTTATTGTTTCTGGTTTTATTCCCTAGGATGAAGCCAAACAATTCTAATTAAACATATATACCAATGCCTTAAAATATTTAGAAAGATCTAATGTGCTGTCTTCTTTTCTTGAAGCCAAATTTCTCCATTCCTTTCCTCTAACCATTTTATGGTAAGATCTGCAGGCTTTTTTTATACAGTTTTAGTCAACATTTTCTGAATATATACCCCTTTGTGTATGATTTTCATAAAATTTGGCACCCAGAACTGAATCATAAATATGGATACATGCTAATTAGGAAAGTATATAGTAAAACTGTAACCTTAATCATTCTGAATTCAATGCTTCTCCTCAGGTCACTCAGTTGACTTATTGCCTGTTTTAACAAGCATTCAGTCTCAGGAGATAATTTGTCAAATAAAAAGCCAAGTTTATTTATTTTCCCCACATGAACAGTTAGTTGTCAAAGTCTGCTTCCTTTATCTTTTATATGCAGTTGGTTTTAATGAAAGTGTGGAACTTTTCATATTTTCCCACTAAATTTCATTTTTTTTAAAGTTTTAGTGCATTTTCTTATCTTCTTTAGATGATTTGGGGATCCTGATTCTGTCATTCATCACACAAGGTATCCCTCCTGAAATCATACCATTTGAAAATTTGATAAGCTTGTCATCTATGCCTTTACCTTACCAACTAATTAATATAAATGTTGAACAGACTAGGGCCAAGGGCAAATCCCTGGAGTACTCCACTGGAGATTTCTTTCTAAGATGACCTTGTAACATTGATCATTATTTGAATTATGTCATTTAAATAGCTCCAAATTGACCTAATTGTGCTGTTATCCAGACCACATTATCTGTCTTGCTCACAAGGATAAAGTGAGGTGCTTTGTCAAATGCTTTGCTGAAAATCAGGTATAGTTTGCCTATAATATTCTTCTAATGTGCTAGTTTTGTAATTCTTAAGAGAAAAAGAAAGAATTTCAAATTAATGTTGGCTCAGAGATTTTTACCTTTCTCTTTTTAATTAATGCACAACTATCCCATTAATAATGAATTGTATGATTTTGCCAAGTACTAATATCAGTTTTACGGCTTATGGTTTGAAAAATGTATCCTCTTTCCTCTTTTGGAAATCTGATTTACTTTCGCATACCCACAGTTGCTGTGATTATTAAATGATCACCAAGAGTTAGTGGAACAAAAATCATATCTACACAGTCTTTCATTTTCCTGGGAAAAAAACATCTTCCACACCTAATACTTTGAATTCATTGAGGGAAACACCTCTCATTTCCTTCATTTTCTTATTTGACTTGGGTTCCCTTTATTCATCTCCCCCACCACTAGCTTCCAAATCTGAAGATTATTCTTCTTCCAACAAAGAAGCAAAGTAAGTGTCCAATTTTTGTTCTTTGTGGTAACTCTTCTTATTTCCCCAAATTCCATCTTGTGGTAAGGTTTAGTGTTTCTTATAATATTCTTAGAGAAGTCCAATTTTTTTCATATATTCTTATTTATCTGAACTTGTTTAATATTTCTGTAGTATAATTTTCCTTTTAAAATGTTTATCTTAATACTCTTTTATTTTTAAACTTTTAGTTCTAAATGCTCTCCCTGCCTTCCACTTCTCTCCCTGATCCACTGGGAAGGCAAGCAAATATAGACCATATCTGTAAAATCATGCAAAATACATTTCTGTATCAGTCATATTACAAAAAAGTAGGAAAATAAGAAAATTATCCTTCAATTTGCAGTCAGAATTCATCAATTCACTCTCCAAAGCTGAATAGCATTTTCTTCATGAGCGCTTTGAAATTGTCTTGGGTCATTGTACTGATCAGAGTAGCTATGTATTTCAGAGTTGGTTATCATTACAGCATTGTTATTACAGTGCACAATGAGGTATCAGTTCTCACTTCATTTGCATTAGTTCACATAGGATAGGTTTTGGTTCAATTTTTTTTCTGAAATTACCCCTTCTTCATTTATTAAATCACAATAACACTCCACAATCATATACCACAACTTTTTCAGTCATTCCCCAATGCATCCCTTCAGTCCTTAACTCTGCCACCACAAAAACAGCTGCTATAGATATTTTGCACATGTAGGTGCTTTTCCTTTCATGTTCTTGGAGTACAGACTTAATATTGTATTGCTGGATCAAAAGGTTTGCATAGTTTTATAACCTTTGGTCATAGTTTCAAATTATTCTTCAAGTAGATTTGACTTCACAGCTTCATCAACAAAATATCAGAGTACTTATTTTCCTTTTCCTTCGACAATTGTCATTTCTGATAGGTATGAGATTATAACTCAATATTGCTTTAATTTGCATTTCTCTAATCAATCACGATCTAGAGAATTTTCATATGACTATAGACAGCTTTGATTTATTCTTCTGAAAACTACTTTCATATTTTTTACCATTTATCAATCAGGGAATGGTTATTTTTTATATAGATTTAACTCAATTTCCTATATACATGAGGGGGGGGAAGCCTATACCAGAGAAACTTGCTTTGTTTTTTTTTTTTTTTAATCTTGCTTTATTTTCTATGTTACCTTTCAGAAAAAATGTAGTTTCCCTCATTATCTCTTTTAAATAGTGTTTCTTTATATTTTTGCTTTGTATAAGATTATGATTGCTCCTAACACTACCTTATTTTTTTTTACTTCAACTGAAGCATAACAGATTCAATTACAGTTCTTTATTTTAACTCTATGTGTCTTTCCATTTCAAGTGTGTGTCTTATAAGCAACAAATTGTTGGATTCTTGATTTCTAAACTATTTTGCTTTCTGCTTTCTATTTTATTGTGCGCTCATCTCATTCACATTCATAGTTAAGATTACTGTTATTCTGTTTAACTCTCATTCTCAAAAATGTGTTTTACTTCTCCTTCCTTTTTAATAATTTTTTAAATAATCCTCCCTCCCTTTTATCATTCTCCACCCATATTTCTCATCCCCTTCCTCTCCTATTAAGAGATACATTTTTAGGCAAGACAGATATCTATACCCAAATAAATGTCTCTCTGTGTGTGTTTATTCTTCTCTCTGAACAAATTCTGATGAAAGTGAGGTTTAAGCATTTCCCTCTACCACTATCCCAATGTTCCCTCCCCTATAAAAGCTCTTCTTGCATGACTTTATATGGGAGAAAATGTTCTCCATTATACCTCTCCCTTTCCCATTCTCCCAGTGCATTCCCCTTACTCACCTCTTTCTTTTTCTTTTGACAATCATCCCAAAATAAGTGAGTCATATTTGTAAGTGCACTAACAATGATAGAGTCTTTAGGAGTTACATTTATCTTCCCAGATAGGTATGCAAGCACTTCAACTTTACTGAGTCCTTTAAGAGTATTCTTTAACTTTTATCTTTTTATGCTTCTCTTGTGTCTGAATGTCAAGTTATTTATTCAGCTCTGTTCTTTTCATCAGGAATTCTTGGAAGTCCTCTATTTCACTAAATATTCATTTTTCTCCTGAAGAACTATACTCAGTTTTGCTGTGTAGGATATTCTTGATTGTAATATTAGCTCTTTCACCTTCCAAAATGTCATATTTTAAGACCTCTGCTCATTTAAAATGGAGGTTGGAAGTTGATTTGTTTCAGGCTAAATGCAGTGGTTTATTTTGAACTCTAAAATTTGTCTATAGTATTACCAGGAGTTTTCATTCTGGGATAACTTCCAGGAGGTAATTGGTGGATTCATTCAATTTCTTTCCTCTGCTTCTAAGGTAAGGAATGATTTTCTTCAGTGAGCTTTTGTATTTCTTTTTCCACTTGGTCGATTTTGCTTTTTAAGGCATTCTTTTCTTCAATGATTTTTATACCTCTTTTACCAATAGTCCAATTCTGTTTTTTAAGGTTTTCTATTCTTTATTATTTTTGTTCCTCTTTTACCAAGCTGTTAATCATATTTTAATAATATTCCTTCATCACAATCATTTCTTTTCCTATTTTTTCTCTTTACCTCTTTTAGAGGTTTCATGAACTCTTTCAGGAATATTTGTTTGAGGAATATTCAGGAATATTTGGGATTGAGTCCAATTACCATTTTTCTTTGAGGATTTTGTTTTTGTAGCTCTTTTCCAATTATTGTCTTCTTCTCAATTATGTTTTAGTCTTTCCTGAGACCATATCAGCTTTTCATCACCATATTATTTTACAATTGTTTGCTCTTTTTCCTAGCCTATTTCTTGACTGAACTTTATGGTAAAGTTCAGCTGTGCTCACCTAGAGAAAGGGAGGCACCGTCCCAAGCTTCATGCTTTTTTGTACTCCTGCTTTCAGAGCTTGATCCAGGTGTTTGCAAATTTTTGGTGCTTTCAAAGTAGTGTGATCCTGTGAGAGGTATGGTGACTGATTTCCCAGGCTGTGCTTTAGTTTTTATCAAGGAAGGGCCCTGTTCTTCTGCAGCCACAAGCTTAAGGGCTCCTCTTTGTCTTAGAACTATGAATATGTCTTCTTCCTTGTGACTGAATGCTAGTTTTGTTTTTTTTTTCCTCCACTAACAAAGTACTGAGAACTGTGTATGGGTCATAGAACTGTATATGGCCATACTGCCAATCAGTATCAACTGTACTCAGTCCTAGCAAAAGATTGCGTGTAATGGCTTTCAGACCAGTTTTCTGATATGCATACAATTTCTGGACTTAGAGCTCTTGAAGATGCTGCTGCTGCTTCTCACACTTCTGTTTTATATAGGCTGTGAACATTCTCCATCGTGATATCATAAACTTCTCTGGCTTACCTCTTTAGTTATTTTAGGACAAAAAAAAATGTCTCACCTCAACCTTTTGTTGGCTCTGACTCTCCAAAATTTATTTTGAGGTATTATTTTAAAGTTATTTGAAGGAGAATATCAGGAAGATTCAAGTAGATCTTTATCCTATCTGCAATCTTGGTTCCACCCACTCACAGAATTTTTAATGAATTTAAGACATACATGGGAAAACTCACTGATGAAGGAGGATTTTTGAGACAGCATTTTTAATTGAACCAAATGCTTTTTATAACCAATAAAAAGTAAGCAAAGTGGGATTCCTATACTTTCTGTACGTTTTTTCAATTGTATGTATATATATGTATGTATGTATGTATATATATGTATGTATGTATGTATGTATATGGTATACAACAGTGTGTTTGTCTTTCATTGCTGAAGAAGATTATGCCATCAGAGAAATAATGACATGACTTGCACTTGAGTTTAAGTGAGTGAGGGCTGTGCAGGTCACCAGCCTCGTTCCTCCTCCAGAGCCATCTGAATCCAGTGACCAGATATTCATCAGGATGACTGGAGATGACCCAGGATGAGGCAATTGGGGTTAATTGATTTGCCCAAGGTCGCACAGCTAGTGAGTATCAAGTGTCTGAGGTGAGATTTGAACTCAGGTCCTCCTGACTCCTGCACTAGTTTGCGATCCACTGTACCACCTAGCTTCCTCTGGTGTACAATAGTATAGCATTTTCAAAAATATGATGAGAAATTATGTGTAGACACAAAAGAAATGTCATGTGTGTCTGTTTGGCATGGTCATACACTCCTGGTAGAGAGATAAATGAATTCTTTTTTTTCTGAGAAGTCATTGGAATTACTCCCAAAGTGACGATAATGTCGTATCTCATGATCTCGATATCTTATTGCTAGAAAGTTACAGCATGGCATGCAAAGATACTATGCACAGATACATGTAAGCATACATATATACACATTTCTACATAAACATATATACATATTTATATAAATGAATACACATACATATATGCATATATTTATTTACTTATATATATAATATATATTTATGCGCACCCAAACATACATATATATACACATATTCATTAAAGACTTTCATGTAATCAGAAAACTGGAAACAAATCAGGTATCTTTCAGTTTTCAATTCAGGAATACCCAAAAAAAGTATGTGGTATGAATGAAAAGGAATATTGTTCTCTGTAAGAAACAACAATATAATAAATTTAATTAGTAAAACTTGACTAAACACTTGAAATTATGTAGAATGCAGTAAGCAAATCTAGAAACATAATATTCTTAATGAACACAGAAACCAAATAGGAAAAAATATAAATGAAATAAATAGTATGGAATTCTAGTGATCATGGTTGACATGTAGAATATCTGAGAAAATGATTCTCCCTCCATTCATTTCAAAGTCATGGACTTTAGGCATGGAATATCATTATTCATTCTTGATATGTTGACTGGTTTTCTTAAACTCTTTTTTCTTTCTTTTTGCTCTTTGTTGCAAGGGTAAATTTACTGTATATGAAAATGTGTTATGTGAGGAAATGAATGAAGTATGAACAACAAATCCATCAACAAAATAATTAAATGTGTACCAGTGACATTCATATTTTCATCATGCATGCCTTTTTCACATATTTACATTGTTTTCATAAAGACTTTAGAGTTGAGAAACTAGACACAATCGATTTCCATTTTTCTGCATCTATACTATTTTCAGTGACAATAAATTCATTTATTTTTAAATCAATTGTTTCCTTTCAAATATCTTGAAACTGATGATTCATATCTTCAATATTTTGTCACATTGCACATTGATCATTTTTGTATAAGTTTTATACTAAGTATGGTAGAGCTGCTCTCCCTGTCTTTGCCTTTTTAAATACTAGTCCAACTTCCTCACACAAGGGTCAATATATAATGACTTTACTGTCTTTAATGGAGAAAATTTCTAGTTCTATTTTCTTGACAGTTATTTTCCTTTTTCTTTTCATCTTTTGTTTTTCTTGTTAAGTACTTTACTATGATGGAGATTAGCTCACTTAATTGAATTCAATTGGCAAGCTATCAGGTTTTTTCTCTCTTTAAATAACACCATAGATATGCAAATTTATAGCAGGAAGGGATTTTAATAATGTTCATCTTTTTCTTGCTCCTCATTTTAGAGACTAAGAAACAGATGCCTGTAAAGGTTTTGGTGATGTGTCCAATGTCACTAAGATAGTAAATAGAAAAACTTCACTGCCATCTTCACAAGTCCTGACTCTTTCCTTGAGTACATTCACGATTCAGCATATTTTAATTCACTATATTTTAATTCAACATTTTAGCACTCAAATAAATACATGTAAGAGCAAGAGTTAGGAGATCTACTTAAAATATTTTTTTTTCTCTGTACATGAGTGGTAATAGCTATGAAAGATGACATTATCTCACATGGACAAAAAATGCAAGACCATTTTCTTTTGCCCTCAGTGTTGTATTTTCCATAAAGAATTCATGTATTTGTGAACTATTAAGAGAATATAAGGAATGGTTTTGGTATGTTGAGTTTTTTTTTTTTTCAAATGGAAGAAGAGCACTGAATGAATATAAAAACTGTATTCTAGAGTCAGTTTTCTTGACTCTTATTCAAACTGAAAAATATACAGTTTCAAAAATTCCGACACACATGTCACTTTAATGGATTCCAGATAATAATGTTAGGGGTTTGGGTACTATTCTATGATACTGTAAAAATCAGTGAAGAACAAGTCTCAAAACAATTCAGAAGTCCAATGTGGTTTGGATGCTCATTCTACACATTCTTTTCTCTGAGTTGGCATAGCCAATGTGATCAGTCAAGATAATCTCACTAAGAGTTTTGAAACTGATCTTTCTTAAGAATTATGGGAATATTGCATGCAGGATTCTTGACTCTGAAAGGTATTATTCTTGCTAGCCCAACAACTTTGTGCTGCATGAATCATTAGGGAAAAATCAAAAGTTCATCTTTTATTTTCAGAAATCTGCTCTGTAAGACTTGAATAGGAGGTATGCCTATAATGATAAGGAAACATATGACTAGAAGTACCCAATATTTTGAGTGTGTACTGTTTGCTCAGAAATATTTGGCTATATTTTTACTCTTCAGGTAAACTTGTAAAAAATTTATAACAGTTTTATATACATTAAATATTTTTATGCTAACATTGGTAGTGTTTCTCAAGACCTAGAGTTGTAGGAAGACAGTATGTTAAAGTCCAAAAAGCATTAGATTTTGAGTCAGAAGATGAGCTTGAATGATGACCTCATCATTCCATAGCTTGACAATTATGAGCAAGTCACTTAACCATTATGAAACTTGGTTTTTCCATCTGATATTACTTGTGATGCCTACCACATGGGGAGGTGATCACTTTAAAGTGGGAGCCCATGTGGCATTACAGAAAGTGTTAAATTTGGAATCAGAATATATAAGTATCATTTTTTTTAAATCAAGATTATAATAGGTCAGATAGTTTATAAAGTCCTGGAATTATATTCAGTAAGACTTGAGTTTGAATCTTGCCTCAGATTTTTACTAGCTGTGTAACCTAAAACAAGTCATTTAACCTCTCTGAGCCTTACTTTCCTTATAAAAGAAATGAAAATGATAATAGCATCTACCTCAGAATATTTGTAAAAATCAAATGAGATAACATATGTAAGTTGCTTTACGAATCTTAGAACACTATACAAATTATAGATCTTAATACTACTTTTATTAATTGAGTTTATTGATTTATAAATAAATCACTTTATAAAGCTTAAATCACTACACATGAGTAAATCATCCCTATTTTTGATAACTATAAGATATTACCTAGTAAAGTATTTAATTAAATTTAGAAAAATACATATTAAGGTTCTACTAAGTATCAAGTCCTATGGAAATTTCTGAAGATAGAGTCTCTACTCTCAGTTGTTAGGAAGAAAAATTCAATTTGTATAAAGATAGGTATATTTCAAAGTAGTTAAAGCTGGAGTAAAGAAGGTATTCAGAGAAATTGCTTCAGGAGTATTTGAAGGAGATAACACCTTCACCTGAGAGAATCAGAGAAAAGAGGAGGTGACACATGATTAAAATGTAAAGGAAAATGTGGATTCTGAAAATCAGGGAAAAGGAGAGTATATTTTAAGCATAGCAAATAGTCTGTAAAAATTCATAGAGATAGTATATGAGCTAATAATTTAGATTGACTGGTACACAAAAGATACTAATATGAAACATGAATGACCAAATACATTAAAGGATGTTATTTAACAGGCTAATGAATTCATATCCTCTCTAGATGAAATAGGAGATGTACAAACTTTTTTTTCCATCTGGGAAATGACATGATCAGACCTATGTCTTGGGAATTTTTTAATAGTAATATTGAAGATATGACAGGAGACCAGTTAGCATGATATCTCAAAAACCTAAGTAATTGTGGAAGATAGAGGTATGAATTAGATGGTGCTTTTGTGTGAATGGAGAAGAAGTCAGGATGGATATGAGATTTGCAAGATAAAATTCACATTTGGCAAATGAGGAAATAATGGTAGAGGGATAAAAGAAAAGGAAGAGTTATGATGATACTGAAATTTTCAATGTGTCCTGTTTATCTGGAATATTATTCTTTTCTATGTAATGAATCTATGTTTTGTTCCTTGTTCTATCTCTGAAATCACTTCAAGATGATCCAGAGACAGGATTTTCATCCTCATCCAAGTATATCTAATGCCTTTAAATTGCTGGAATTGTTAGATGTTATCCTCCTTAGGCAATGGATTCCTGTGGGGAAAGTTCCCATCTTGCATATTTCATCAAGGACAAATTCTTGTGAGAGTCCTATTCAATCAGATGCCATTCTGAAAGCTACAGAAACAATGAGACCTCACTTTTGTAAAGAATTTCCCATCAGGCTACAGTAGAAAAACTTACTAGATGTAATTATCAACCAAAGAACTTCACCTAGGAGATGATAGCCACAAACAGAAGAAGCTAATGTTCAGCCAGCACAGTAGCTTCTCTAAGTAGACTAAACTTAGTCACTGCCACAGGCTTAGTAGTTAGATTGTGTATACTCACACCACACATTGAAGAAAAAAATGGGAGATTTAAAGAAAAACAAGGACCCATAGACACTTCTGGATAGTACTGCCAGGATTCCTTGCCTAGGGCTGTATGTACTATAATAATAAAAGTGTGCCTTTCTTGGAAACTAGTTGAAACAGAACAAAAACCTGTCCATCTCATTTAAATGAATCTGAAACAACAAACTGCCAAAATATTTCTGTTCTTGTTATCAAATGTAGCCTCTTAGGAGTGGGAACTTCATTCTACTTTTTCAATATATCTTCTTTAGTCAATTCAGTGCCATCCTTCAAGCTCTAGAGGGGACCACAGCATATAAATGAAAAAGGAAGTTTTATTTCTATCTGCCTGCCAAATTCTGTATCTATTAGAGATGAGATGAGGAAGTGTTTGTGATTAAAGATCAACTAACAAGACCTCAGGGGGAAAATGTCCTCATGATAGGGGGTATATATCACATCCTGATTTAAAGGGAAAAGAGGGATACTGATTCAAATCAACCCAGAATTCGCAGGACAACCAAAGATAAAATAAGAGGCAGAAATGCATTTCATAGGAGCAACCTAAAGCTAGCAAAGTTGGCAAGAATTGAATGAGGCTACATTACAAAGATAAAGGTAGGCACCAGAAAGATGGAAATTTTCCTCATCCATTTCCTCTACCTGAGACAGCATTCTTTTATGTAACTGGCAATATACCCATAATTATTCTTGGACCTTCAATACCATTTATTACACCTGTGATTTCAGATTCTTCTCTGCAAGTTTTTTTTTTTTCTTGTAAATGAAGTGGTGCCCAGACACAGCTGTGAAAACAATCCGCTATTGCCCAAAGCTTTCTTCTGTGGAGAAGGAAATATGGTATTTTGCATGGTATTTTGGAGCAGTAAGGGTCTTTAGAAATTATTCTGTCCAGTTTTACACTCATCTTAGTTTTATTACAGATGTTGACTTGAGGTATCAAGATGTTAAGCTACCACTCAAACTCAAGTAATTAATTGGTGGTGGATCCAGGACTAGAGATATTTTAGCTTGATAATTTGGTGTTAGAGAATCATAGAAACCTAATAAAACCAAACAATCACCAAGCACTTACTAATTTACGATGCACCAGACACTCTTTTATTTGCTTAGGTACAAAGACAAAAATGAAATTATCTCTATCCTCAAGGAGCTTATCTTCTATTAGAGGATAAAACATGTATTTGAATAGGAACTTACAACACAGATACAACGAATTTTTAGTGAGAAGGCCAGAGCTCATTTTTCAACAAAACTAGAGATTCCCAAGTGTAGGTCAAGAGAATGTACAGGGTGGCCTGTATAAATTGAAATAGAGCATCATATATGAAGAATAGCAAGAAGTACAGTTTGAGTGCACTATAGAATGCAGAGAGATATAATGGATAAGCCTGGGACAATCATTTGCAGTGAGTTCTAAATGTGAAACTTGTGGTCAGTTCTAAATGTGAAACAAAGATGATATTCAATCCTAAAATAAATAGGGAGTTACCGGAATTTATTGAGCAAGGTAGTGACCTGCTCAGACCTATAAGTTAGAAAAATCACTTTCTTTGGTGTGAAGGATGGATTGAAAAGAGAAGAGATTAGAGTGGGTAGAATAAGGAAAGATTGAATGAGGGTGATGATCTAGAGCAGAGGTGTCATATACACAGCAATAACACTCGTCAAGGTCCAAAACCAGATTAAAATGTAATGGAGAAATATTTAACAAAATAAATAAAATAGAATAGAATACAGATAATATTCATATGTGGTTTTCAAAGTCAACATGGATCCTCACAGTGATCTATTTCTATTTTAATTTGATTTCTCTGATCTAAAGGATGGTAGATTATAGTAGCAAATATCAGTGAACATTAAAGGGTGGGTTGCTGAGTCATGAAAGCAAAAGTATTCAGTGATCACTTCTAGCATCCTAGATTGCATTGTCAATACATTTCAGAGAGGCAAGTTGCCTCAAAATATGAAGCATTGAAAAAAAAAAAAAACACCTGAACAAACAGTAATGCAATTAAATAACATGCTTGAGCATCTAGAGACCGATATTTGCATATCATTTCAATCCAGACCTAAAATGTTCCACTATGAAGCTACTCACCCTTCCCCTTGTGTTCTCTTCAGTTCCTTCTCTGTAAGTAACACAGTTGCTTTCATCATAAACTGCTTCCTATTTCACTTCTTCCAACCTCTTTCATTAACTGAAATATTGCTCCCTCCTGATGATGCAATCTCCCTTGAGGAAGAAATATTAAAACAAAATCAAAAGAAAAAGAAAACATGGGAAAACACATAAATGACACATCAGAAACAAGTTATCTGGAAAATATGATAAAGGGAGAAAAATATCAATAATTTATATTCCCTAAAAACCATCGTCAAAATAAAAAGCAAAAGAAAGGTTGGCATTTGTTAATGAGTCACTCAGTCATGTCCAGTTATTCAGATCCCATTTGAAGTCTTCTTAGCAAAGCTACTAGAATGGTTTGCCATTTGCTTCTCCATTTCATTTTTAGAGATGAGAAAACTGAGGCAAACAGGATTAAGTAACTACCCCAGGTTCACACAGTTAGTAAGTATCTGAGGCTGTATTTGAACTCAGGTCCTCCTGACTCCAGGGTGCTTTCTATATATTGCACCACCTAACTTCCCAGAGATTGCTATATGATATACTAAAAAGGAAAAGAAATGCCTATAGCCAACCTAATTTACCCTGAAAAACTAAGAATGATCCTAGAAAAAAGAAAATAGGATTTTTAAAATTTTACTTTATTTATCTTAAGTTTTCAACATTCATTTCCACAAAATTTTGAGTTCCAAATTTTCTCCCCATCTCTCTCTTCCCCCCACCCCCAAATGCCTTGCACTCTGATTTCCCCTTCCAACAATCTGCCCTCCCGTTTAACACCCCTCCCTTCCCTTATCCCCATCTTCTCTCTTGTCCTGTAGGGCAAGATAAATTTCTATACCCCATTACCTGTATTTCTTATTTCCCAGTTGTCCGTGAAAACAATTCTCAACATTTATTCCTAAAACTTTGAGATCCAATTTCTTTTTCTTCCTCCCTCCCCACCCATCCTCACTGAGAGAGCACACAATTCAATATAGGTTATATATGTGTAGTTTTGCAAATGACTTCCATAATAGTCATGTTCTGCAAGACTAATTATACTTCCCTCCATCCTATCCTGCCTCTCACTTCTTCTATTGTCTCTTTTGACCTTGTCCCTTAACAAGAGTGTTTATTTCCAATTGCCCCTACTCCCATTTCCCTCCCTTCCATCATTCCCCCCATCCTACTTATCCCCTTCTCCCCTACTTCCCTGTAGTGTAAGATAGATTTTCATATCAAATTGATTGTGCATGCTATTCCTTCCTTGAGCCACATGTGATGAGAGTAAGCTTCACTTTTTTCCCTCTCACATCCGCCTTTTTCCCTCCATTGCAAAGGCTTTTTCTTGCCTCTTTTATGAGACAAAATTTGTCCCATTCCATTTCTCCAATTCTCCTCCCAGCATATTCCTCTCTTTAATTTTATTAACTTTATTTTTAATTTTATTTTTTTATATATAATTTCTTCCTATTAAACTCAGGCTTTGCTTTCTGTCTCTCCCTGTCTCTTTCTGTGTGTGTGTGTGTGTGTGTGTGTGTGTGTAATTCCTTCAACTACTCAGATAATGAAAAAAGTTTTAAGAGTTATAAATATTATCTTTCCATGTAGGAATGTAAACATTTCAACTTTAGTAAGTCCCTTATTATTTCTCTTTCCGGTTTCCCTTTTCATGCTTCTCTTCATTCTTGTGTTTGAAAGTCAGATTTTCTATTCAGCTCTGGTCTTCTCATCAAGAATGCTTGCAAGTCCTCTATTTCAGTTAATGAACATTTTTTGCCCTGAAGCATTATACTCAGTTTTCCTAGGTAGATGATTCTTGGTTTTAATCTTGGTTCCTTTGCCTTCTGGAATATCATATTCCATATCCTTCAGTCCCTTATGTAGAAGCTGCTAGACCTTGTGTTATCCTGATTGTATTTCCACAATACTTAAATTATTTTTTTCTAGCTGCTTGCAATATTTTCTCCTTGACCAGGGAACTCTGGAATTTGGCTACAATGTTCCTAAGAGTTTCTCTTTTTGGATCTCAGGAGGTGATTTATAGATTCTTTCAACATTTATTTTGCCCTCTGATTCTAGAATATCAGGGCAGTTTTTCTTGATTATTTCATGAAAGATGATGTCTAGGCTCTTTTATTGATCATGGCTTGTGGATAGTCCCATAATTTTTAAATTGTCTCTCTCCTGGATCCATTTTCCAAGTCACTTGTTTTTCCAATGAGACATTTCTCATTATCTTCCATTTTTTTTCATTCTTTTGGTTTTGTTTTGTAATTTCTTGGTTTCTCATAAAGTCATTAGCTTCTATCTGTTCCATTCTAATTTTTAAAGAACTATTTCCTTCAGTAAGTTTTTGAACCTCCTTTTCCATTTGGCAAATTCTACTTTTTAAAGCATTCTTCTCCTCATTAGCTTTTTGGACCTTTTATGCCAATTGAGTTAGCCTATTTTCAAATGTGTTCTTTTCTTTAACATTTGTTGGTGTCTCTTTTAGCAAGCTATATTTTCTCCCATACTTTTGATTAATGAAGAACAATGTTTCCCATCAGGGGAAGACATTAATAATTGGACAGCAACAACAAAACATCAAGACAATTCTTTTACATCTCTCTAAGTGTTTCACAATCTTGTTCACTGCAATGAATTTTCCATACCTTGCAACTATCCTTAAGCATCTCACAAGTTTCCTTTACCCCACCCTTTCATGAGACCCTTGCCTCATAAATCATTAAAAAACTGAAGAATCTTTATTATGAGCTCTTTCGTTTCTCCCCTTCACCATTTACCATCAGATATTTTTGCCACTATGATGACCTGTTTCATCTCATCTTATCCAGAAAAATGTCCCCTTTATCATCCCTGCCCTCCATTAATCTTAAATAATCCCCTGTCCAGCAGAGGCTTCACTACTGCTTACAAACATATTCATTTCTCCCCTATTCTCAGAAAACCATCACTTCATTCACTCATCCCCACTAATTATCTTTCCATATAGCTAAAGTACAGCACCAATATATTTCTCCACTTTCTTTCCTCTCACTCTCTTAACACTATAGTCTAGATGTTGACTTCATCATTTTACCAGAGCAATTTTCTCCAAAATCACTGGTGATTTCCCATTTGATAATTCTAATGACCCTTTCTCAGTTCTCAACCTTCCTGTGTACTTTTCAATTTTTGAAAAGATTGATCAACCTCTTTTTCTCCTCTTTCTAGGTTTTTATAACATTGCTTTCTCCTGCTTATCTCCTTGCTTATAAAATTGTTCTTTATCATTTCCCTTTGCTGGATGACTATTAAGACTCTGTCCTTGGCTTTCCCTTTCCCTCTATGCTATTACACTTGTGTATATTGTCAGTTCCAATTGGTTTCAATTATTACCTCTATGAAAATAACTTTCAAATTTATTTTCAAACCCTAACCTCTCTCCTAAACTCTAGTCTTATATCTCTAATTACCTATTGGAGAAGTGAATGTCCAATGGAAATCTTTAATTCACTGGTCTAATTTTGTAAGGTCTCCAAATTATTCTTCCTCTTTTCTACACCACCTTGGAACTGGTCCACAAAACTTTAGACCTAGGCTACTGCAAAATTCTTTTGGTTGATGTCTCTGCCTCAAGTCTCTCTCCATTCTAGAATACCCTCTTCTTATTCATCAAACTAATCTTCCTAAAATTCAGGTCTTACCATAGCATCATCCTGTATTCAATAAATTCCAGTGACTCCTTATTCCACACAGGATCAAATATCAAATCTTCATTTTGTCTTTTAAAGTCTTTCATAATCTAGTCTTTTTGCACCTTTGAAGTCTTCTTAAACATTTCTCTCCTCCACTGATACTCTGAAACCAGTGATGTTAACCTTCTTGTTATTCCTTGCACATGTCTTTCCAAATCTAATCATTTTTACCAGTTATTTTCATATCTCAAATTATTTCCTTCCTTATCTCTACCTCCTTGTTTCTCTGATTCCCTTCAAATCTTAGCTAAAACCTCACCTTCTGCAATAACTTTTCCCAGTCCAACTTAATCTTAATGCCTTCCCTCTAAGACAACCCCAAAGTTTTGCTGTAAATACTCATAGGCATGTTGTCTCTCTCATCAGATTATGGTCTCCTAGAAAGAAGCACCTGATTTTCCCCTTATTGTCTATCCCCATCACTTAGTTGAGCTACTATTACATGGTAGGTGCTTAATTACACTAGTTGACTAGGTGGGGAAGAGACTATTAATCCCTTCAGAGTCTGAACTCATTATTTGCTAGGGACAAAAAGAGGACAAAGGAAGACTAAAAGCATATGGGTGAGCTTTTGCCCATGTGTATATATGCAAATGAGAAAGAGAGAGTGATAGAGAGAGGAGATATAGAGATATAATTGAGGAATAATGAGAGGAAAAGAACTTATTATTTCTCAAAATTGGTAAATGATAGGGAAAAAATGATGTAATATATTGGATACATAATCATGGAGCTGGTACAAGAAGATGGCAACCCCATGACCTTCACTTATGGCTAAGATGAAATCACTTTGATAGAGAAAAGTACAATCAAGATATACAAAAATTACAAGTGCATTAAGCAGGGAAAGGGAGATTGGCATTTAACAGAGAAGATGAGTATGGGGAAGGAATTATCATAAATGAATAAATAAAAACAACCAGTAACTGATTATAATGTAAGGGAAAGGATAAAAGAGAAGAGAAAGGTCAAGATCAAGTAATATGATTCTGGGCACAGTGAAGGAGGGAGGAAGGGAACTAAATTAAATAGGATTGAAGTATGGATTACGAATTTTAATAGAATTCCATTTATTTTCTCCTCATCTTTTCCTTGAAAAGAGTGAATTTGGGGGAAGGATATGATGATGGAGAAAAAAAATCTTAACTGAATATTAATGGAATAAACTCACCCATAAAATGTAGGAAGGTTATAGAATGAATCAGAAAGCAACACTGACAGAGAAGGAGCCAAGATGGCAGAGTAGAAAGACTCACGTATGCTAGCTCTTAACCCACAGCACATAAATTTTCTGTAACAAGAACTCCCCACAAATTCTGGAGCAGTGCAAGCCACGTGGCAATGGAGTAGAGGAGATTTCCATTCCAGAGAACCCTGAAAAACCAGCACCAAAGGTCCGTCACGCACTGGACAGTAGAGTCCAGCCCTGCCTGGGCAGTGCGGCCCCAAGAGGAGCAGATCCAAGCAGGCTTCAGGGATGGGAACCTCGGGTAGCTGTGAAGGTCCCTCCACCCACAGGCACTACAGGTCAGTGAGAGAGACTTTTGGGCTGGCCAAGAGGGGAGCAGGTTTTCTCCATAACTCAGGCCCCCTCAGAAAGAAGTAGCTGAGGAAGCAACAGCCAGGAACTCCCGGAGCAGGCAGGACCTCAGATCCATTACTGAAAGTCTCTCCATAATCCCCCTGAGGGAACTGAGCCTGGGAGATGACACTGCCCCCACCTGAGCACCAGAACTTCAGTTCATATTGAATAGCAGCCCTGCCCACCACTGAAAGCCCTGAGGCTGGGGAGCAGCATTTGAATCTCAGACCCCAAGCACTAGCTGGGCAGATCTAGGCAGGGGTGGAGAGGAATCTCAGAAGTCAAGTAACTGGCTGGGAAAATGCCCAGAAAAGGGAATAAAAATAAGACCATAGAAGGCTACTTTCCTGGGGAACAGATGTTTCCTCCTTTAATTTCTGATGAAGAAGTCCAATGCTTACCATCAGAGAAAGACATAGAAGCCAAGGCCTCTGTATCCCAAACACCTGAAATAGATATCCAATGGGCTCAGGCCATGGAGGAACTCAAAAAGGATTTTGAAAATCAAGTTAGACAGGTGAAGGAAAAACTAGGAAGAGAAATGAGAGAGATGCAAGAAAGGCATGAAAAACGGGTCAATACCTTGGTAAAGGAGACCCAAAAAAATGCTGAAGAAAATAACACCTTGAAAAATAGACTCACTCAATTGGCAAAAGAGGTTCAAAAAGCCAATGAGGAGAAGAATGCTTTCAAAAGCAGAATTAGCCAAATGGAAAAAGAAGTTCAAATGCTCACTGAAGAAAATAGTTCTCTCAGGATTAGAATGGAACAGATGGAGTCTAATGACTTTCTGAGAAACCAAGAAATCACAAAACAAAACCAAAAGAATGAGAAAATGGAAGAGAATGTGAAATATCTCATTGGAAAAACAACTGACCTGGAAAATAGATCCAGGAGAGAGACAATTTAAAAATTATGGGACTACCTGGAAACCATGATCAAAAAAAGAGCCTAGACATCATCTTTCATCAAATTATCAAGGAAAACTGCCCTGACATTCTACAACCAGAGGGCAAAATAAGTATTGAAGGAATCCATCAATCACCACCTGAAAGAGATCCAAAAAGAGAAACTCCTAGGAACATTGTGGCCAAATTCCAGAATTCCCAGGTCAAGGAGAAAATATTGCAAGCAACTAGAAAGAAACAATTCCAGTATTGTAGAAATACAATCAGGATAACTCAAGATCTAGCAGCTTCTACATTAAGGAATAAAAGGGTGTGGAATAGGATATTACAGAAGTCAAAGGAACTAGGACTAAAACCAAGAATCACCTACCCAGCAAAACTGAGTATAACACTTTAGTGTTATAGAGTATAACATTTGAAAATATGGTCTTTCAATGAAACAGAGGACTTTCAAGCATTCTTGATGAAAAGACCAGAGCTGAAAAGAAAATTTGACTTTCAAACACAAGAATGAGAAGAAGCATGAAAAAGTAGACAGCAAAGAGAGGTCATAAGGGACTTACCAAAGGTGAACTGTTTACATTCCTACATGGAAAGACAATATTTGTAACTCTTAAAACTTTTCAGTATCTCGGTAGTTAGTGGGACCACACACACATACACATACACACAAACATGCACACACACATGTACACATGTCCGCACACACATACACACATGCATGCACACACAGAGACAGAGAGCACAGAGTGAATTGAATAGGATGGCATCATATCTTAAAAGAAATTAAGGTAAGTGGTGAGAGAGAAATGTAGTGGGAGGAGAGAGGGTGAAATGGAGTGGGGTAAATTATCTCTCGTTCAAGAGGCAAGCAGGAGACTTTTTAGTGGAGGGAAAAAGAGGAGAGCTGAGAAAAAAAACATGAAGCTTACTCTCATCACATTCCACTAAAGGAGGGCATAAAATACACACTCATTTTGGTATGAAAACCTATCTTAAAATACAGGAAAGTGGGGAGAAGGAGATAAGCAGGGTAGGAGGTATGATGGAAGGGAGGGCAATGGGAGGATGGAGCAATTTGAAGTCAACACTCAGGGAGGGACAGGATCAAAAGACAGAATAGAAACAATGGGGGGCAGGCTAGGATGGAGGGAAATACAGTTAGTCTTACACAACACAACTATTATGGAAGTCATTTGCCAAACTACACAGATATGGCCTATATTGAATTGCCTGCCTTCCCAAAGGGAACAGGTGGGGAGGGAGGAACGGGGAGAATTTGGAACTCAAAGTTTTAGGAACAACTGTTTAGTATTGTTGTTGCTACTAGGAAATAAGAAATACAGTTAATGGGGAATAGAAAGTCATCTGGCCCTACAGGACAAAAGAGAAGATGGGGACAATAGAAGGGAGGGAGGATGGAAGAGAGAGGGCAGATTGGTGATAGGGAAAATTAGAATGCTTGGTGTATTGGGGTGGGAGGAGGGGAGAAAAGGGGAGAAAATTTGGAACCCAAAATTTTGTGAAAATTAATGTAAAAAGTTAAATAAATAAATTTATGTTAAAAAAAGAAAGAAAGCAACATTGAACAACATATAATTTTTTAAAAACCACACGCTTTAACACACACGAAAATTAACATCATCATCTTCATCACTACCATCACCAACAGCAGTAGGAGTAGCAGTAGTTGCTACAGCAGCTACAGCAGCAGTAAGTGCACAAGCCGTAGCAACCTTTCTTATCCTCAAGGTGATACTAGATCTTTTTGCTAACACCCTCTTATCTCCAATATTGAAATGTTTGTTAAGCTTCTAAGAAATTAGACTTTTTATTTTTTCCTAGATGCAAAAACTATCACTATTGAGAAAAGTTAATAGGATATCTAATTATGGTTCAAGATTAAAAAAATTTTCAAATTAAAATTTTGAAAATATTATATGAGGGAAATTTCCCCATTACTGAATGTGATCAAGCAGGGACCAAATAACTATTTAAGAGTTAATTGTTTAAGAGAGGGACAGGAAAGCTGGTATTTTCAGTAATGCAAAATAAAAAATTTCTCTATTTTATCATAATCTGGTTAGAGTCATCCTTGGAAACATTGTGGACTCCATGTGGCATGAAGTATACATTTAACACTTTTGTGCTAGATAATTCCAAAGTCCCTCCCATCTCTGAGTTCATTATCCTGACAAAATTTATTGGATTAAAAGTCAACTAATGATCCACATGTCAGTTGAAAAGTGCAGCCTTTCATAAACAAGATCTAAGTCATTAGTAAAGTTAAATATACTAATGTCTTCTTGACCCAGTTTTGCAGTGATCTTTAGCATTAGAGGAACTTGGATTGCATCTTGCATGAGTTATAGAAAATCACATTCTTTGCCCTTTTTGCTTCTTAGTTTCTTTGTCTGTAATATGCATAAATAAATTGGATTCATCTAAACTCTCTTCAGTCTCAAAATCTCTTATTTCCTATGTTCCTGTTTCCTTTTTTAAAAAAATAAGAACAAACAGTAGTCTGATTTAAATAAGAATTTAGTAGCATTAATGATAGTTTAAAATTTGGGATTGACTTAAATCAGGGGATACTCTTGAAAGGTCTATTAAAAGAATTTAGGGAAAAAAGAGTGTCTCCTTCTTGCAAAATGGCATGGATTATAAGAAAGGAAAAAAGAGTCCCCCACTACCCATTTGTGCTTCTTTCTCTTTGAGTACTATAATAGTTTTCTGGCCCTTAACAAAACAAAAAGTCACACACTACCACATAGCATGTCTCCCATTCCAAAGTAGTTTTCTTGTTCTAATTTTCTAAATTTCCTAATTTCATCCACATGGTTTTCCCTGTTACATAAAGCCAAATCAAAGAGTGAAGGGCTGATCTGAAAGTCATCTATCTGCTTAAAAGCTGTACAGAATGCCAAGATTTCCATAGAGTGCTCCAGAAGGTTTAGATCGGCCATGGGATAGTAGATGTCTCAGTACCACTTGTTTATACCACAGCATTAGTAAGAAACAGGCTGACCTCAGTTCAAGGCTCAACAGAGTGGTTCAGAGCAAGAATTGGATAGACCTAGACTAAACAGGCATGGGCTTTGCAGAAAAAGACTAGAACAAACCAACATTATCTGTACTGCTTTCAATTACCCAGACTTCTATGTTTTCTTCCACACTATTTAAGCAAATATAATGCACTATTTGTAACATCTGTGAGCTCATTTATTCAAGAGAAGATCACTGTATACCAAATCTGTCAACTGGCCATTAAATAAATGGTATTTGACACCTTGGAAAAGGGATGAAATCTCTTCTTGATTAATAGCTGTCTTCATATATAATACAATAAAACAAGTGAACATTTAATATACACATATGTATATATTTATCAATGACTAGATGACCACTTACATAAATATTTATATATGGACATGCATATATATATATATGTATATATAAGTATGTACTTATGAGTACATACATATATTTTATATAATATATAAGTATATACTTGTGTATACATATAACTATATGCTTATATATAATATGTTCATAGATGTATTTATATATTTGCATTAATCGGTAAAAAGAATCATCAGTCTATATCATTATTTTAATAAATATGTGCAATATTGGAAGTATTGCAGAAGGAGGATGTAATGGGCTCAATTTGATTCAACTTTTTTAATGTTGGCTTCCTATAAATATTGTGTGTATATCAACAAAGATAGGAATGGTATAAATATATAGATATCTTTAACAACACATACACATATTTTGTAGATAGGAGGGTGAATAGGTTGTAAGGGAGAGGATAGGCAGAATGGGTACTTTAAACATAAACTTATCTAAATAAATTGTATTTATAAATTTTCTTCCAGTTGGGATTGTTAATCAAAGGTCAAAGACAATTAAATAAACACTCCTTTTAGATTATGATGAAGTCAAAAGGAATTAAAGAAGGGATAAGACTACTGATAGGAACAACAAAAACATGACTGCTTTGCACACTGCATAGCTTATAGTCCGTATTCAATAAATGGTTGTTGACAGAGAACTTGGTTCTCATTTTATTTCTTTTTTTTTTCATTCATCCATTCGTGTATTGTTTTGTTTTGTTTTTTTATTTTAATTTATTTATTTAAATTTTTTACATTCATTTTCACAAATTTTTGGGTTCCAAATTTTCTCCCCTTTTATCCCCTCCCCCCACCCCAATACCCCACACAATCCAATTTTCCCTATCTCCAATCTGCCCTCTCTTCTGTCATCTCTCCCTTCTCTTGTCTCCATCTTCTCTTTTCTCCTGTAGGGCCAGATGACTTTCTATTCCTCCTTAACTGTATGTCTTCTTTCCCAGTTGCAACAACAATACTAAACAGTTGTTCCTAAAACTTTGAGTTCCAAATTCTCCTCAACCCTCCCTCCCCACCCATTCCCCTTGGGACAGCAGGCAATTCAATATAGGCCATATCTGTGTAGTTTTGCCAATGACCTCCCTGATAGTTGCGTTGTGCAAGACTAACTGGATTACCATCCCTCCTAACCTGCCCCTCATTGTTTCTCCTCTGTCCTTTGATCCTGTCCCTCCCCATGTGTTGACCCCAAATTGTTCCCTCCTCCCTTTGCCCTCCCCTCCATCATCCCCCCCCTTGCAATATCTCCCTCTCCCCCACTTTCTTATACTGTAAGATAGGTTTTCATACCAAAATGAGTGTGCATTTCACTCCTTCGTTTAGTCAAACGTGATGAGGGTAAACTTCTTGTTTTTTGTTTTTTTGTTTGTTTTTTTTTCTCAGCTCTCCTCTTTTTCCCTCCACTAAGAAAAACTCCTACCTGCCTCTTAAATGACATATAGTTACCCCCTTCCTTTTCCCTCCCCCTACATTTCTCTCTCACCATTTACCCTAGTTTCTTTTAAGGTATGGTCCCATCCTATTCAGTTCAATCTGTGCTCTCTATCTCTGTATGTGTGTGCATGTGTGTATGTGTGTGCATGCGTGTACATGTGTATGTGTGGTCCCACCAACTACCCAGATACTGAAAAGTTTTAAGAGTTACAAATATTGTCTTTCCATGTAGGAATGTAAACAGTTCGTTCATGGTAAGTCCCTTAAGACTTCTCTTTGCTGTTTACTTTTTCATGCTTCTTCTCATTCTTGTGTTTGAAAGTCAAATTTTCTTTTCAGCTCTGGTTTTTTCATCAAGAATGATTGAAAGTCCTCTGTTTCATTGAAAGACCATATTTTCCCTTGAAGTATTATACTCAGTTTAGCTGGGTAGGTGATTCTTGGTTTGAGTCCTAGTTCCTTTGCCTTCTGTAATATCCTATTCCATGCCCTTCGATCCCTTAATGTAAAAGCTGCTAGATCTTGGGTTATCCTGATTGTATTTCCACAGTACTGGAATTGTTTCTTTCTAGCTGCTTGTAAGATTTTTTCCTTGAGCTGGGAGTTCTGGAATTTGGCCACAATGTTCCTAGGAGTTTCTCTTTTTGGATCTCTTTCAGGTGGTGATCGATGGATTCTTTCAATACTTATTTTGTCCTCTGGTTCTAGAATGTCAGGGCAGTTTTCCTTGATAATTTCATGGAAGATGATGTCTAGGTTCTTTTTTTGATCATGACTTTCAGGTAGTCCCATAATTTTTAAATTGTCTCTCCTGGATCTATTTTCCAGGTCAGTTGTTTTTCCCATGAGATATTTCACATTCTCTTCCATTTTTTCATTCTTTTGGTTTTGTTTGGTGATTTCTTGGTTTCTCATAAAGTCATTAGACTCCATCTGTTCCATTCTAATTTTGAGAGAACTATTAAATTCAGTGAGCTTTTGAGCCTCTTTTTCCATTTGGCTCATTCTGCTTTTGAAAGCATTCTTCTCCTCATTGGCTTTTTGAACCTCCTTTGCCAATTGGGTGAGCCTATTTTTCAAGGTGTTAATTTCCTCAGCATTTTTTTGGGTCTCCTTTACCAAGGTATTGACCTGTTTTTCATACTTTTGTTGCATCTCTGACATTTCTCTTCCCAGTTTTTCCTCCACCTGTCTAACTTGCTTTTCAAAATCCTTTTTGAGCTCTTCCAGGGCCTGAGCCCACCCACCACCCCCCTGGGGTGTCTGGGGTACTGAGGCCCCGCCCTTCACGTCTTTCCCTGATGGCAAGAATACGTCCTCATCTTCGTCAGATCCGAAGGTCGGGATCATTTGCATTTGTTGGAAAAAACTCCCTAAAGTCTTATTTTTCTTCCCTTTTCTAGACATTTTCCCAGCCAGTTACTTGACTTCTGAGATTCCTTTCCACCCCCACCTGGATCTGCCCAGCTAGTGCTTGGCCTCTGAGATTTAAATGGGCTTTCCTCCTGCTGGCTGTCAATCAGTGAGCTTTAGTTCAGGTGCTAGGGTGGGGCCAGGGCTGCCTCCGAGACTCTGATCCCTCGGGGGTTTTATGCAGAGACTTTCAGGAATGGAGCAGGTGGGGGCAGGGTGGGGGGCCCGCCTCCCAATCTCAGCTCCCCTGGGGGTCCCAAGCAGAAGCCTTCAGCAACAGAGCGGGGTGGGGACAGGGCCGTCTCCCAGGCTTAGCTCCGTCCGGTTTTATGCAGGAATCTTCTGTAATGAAGATCCTGCCTGCAGCTGGGGGATTCCTGGGTCCCGGTCCGCTGCTGCCTCAGCCGCCGCCCACACCTCTGCCGCCCACACCTCTGCCTCCGCCGCTTCCTGCCCCCGTCCCTGCCACCTCCGCTTCCTCCCGAGGGGGCCCGAGACGCCCCGCTTCCCCTCTCCTTCAGCCCGGCTTTCTTTCTCACTGACCTGTAGCTTCTGTGGGCAGAGGGACTTTCCCAGCTGCTGGCTTCCGTCTCTGAAGCCTGCTCGGATCAGCTTCTCTGGGGCCTCGGCCAGGGCAGCGCTGGGGGTCGGGTCCACTCTCCGGGGCATGCCGGACCCTGGGGATGGGTCTTCAGGGCTCCCTGGAACGGAAATCTCTTCCACTCTGCTTCTGCACACCTCGTATTCACCCAGAAGCTATGGGGGACTCTTTTTACATTGATTCTATGGGCTTTGGTTTCGGAGCTCGTAAATGTGCATCCTTCTACTCCGCCATCTTGACTCCGCCCCCCTCTTTTTTCTTTTCTAATGAGAATGATCTCTAGAATGGAAAGAACAAATAGCTGAAATTTAAAGTAAAAGAAAAAATTACAAGAGAGAATTTAGATGTGTTCAATGTACTTGAGTAACCAGGTCCAAATGAACTACACCCAAGGATACTGAAAGAGCTGATAGGATTTTGTACATGGAGGATTGTGAAAAGTGAAAGAGATGCTATAGGACTTAAAAATCAACATCCAAATTAAATTTAGAGATACAGACAAAGGGAAGAGATTGAGAAAGAAAGTGACAGATAACTTCAAACTTTAAGTCAAAGTCACCAGTCTAACATAAATTATTGGCAAAATTCTAAAACCTACTATCAAAGGAATGTTTAGGAAGGGATTTATAAAAGTAACTGGTAATTTTTTCATATCTTTACATAAAACCGATCATGCCAGACAATTTTTTTTTTCTTTTTGCTACTATCAGTACACTCCATTATTTCACAAATGTTCAACTCTTGTTACTTTAAGGTAGCATAATGTGACACTAAACTCTTAACAATGTCAGTGAAAAAACAAACTGAGAGATTCCAACAAGCTAGAAGACCTTTGAGAACAATTCTATTGAACAATTCATTCTGTTTCCTGGAGACTAACTCAGAAAGGAACAAAGCAGATTAAATACATTGGCCACATCAATTCTCTACACACAAAGTCATTGCTCTTGAAACTACAATATAAATGAGCTTTCAGTCTTATGTTCCTATTTTTTTCTCTAACATGGAATGCAGAATTCTTTTTATTTCCTTAACTTTTATTTTTCAAATGAGCACTGGATATTTTAACCTGTAGTGCCATGTCATATGTATCTTGCAATAGCATATTTTAGTAACAAATGAAATTAATGATATTTAGATAATTTTAGTGTATTAATAAAAAAAAGACTGTCAAAATACGTCTCTCACTAAGACAAATGAAATCCAAGCAAATCTACCTACACAAAGTTAGAATTAACTTTAGTGGACTTCAGTATAATATATGGTCCATAACTAGAGTGTTTGTCTTAATCCATCCCCCAACACTGTTGTTCATCTTCTGAGCTAAGAATTATTTATTTTTTTAGTTAAGTTTTCATTGTGTTGACACATTTATCGTTCCACATCATCTTCAGCCAAGTTTGGTACACACAATTCTCTGGCTAATTGTTGGCAGCTTAGTCAGAAGCATCTGGAACATCAATGATGGAATTTTGCTGGAAAACTTGCAACTACTGCTGTGGCTTCAAACAAGCAGCAATGGCATTTGTCAAGTTGTTGACATTCTTTTCATTGGCACTTTGGGCTAGTAATTTCTCACCAAGTTGCATTTCTTCAAGGAAGAACTTCTGAACAGCTTCTACATGTTTAAGGTAAGGTAATTTGGAAAGATCAGCTCTCTCTCCAGTAAGCTTCCACTTCTATCTTTACTCTTGGAACCTGTTCTTGAAGTTAGGGTCTCTCAGTCTCTTGCTATAAAAGTAAATATAGTAGACAGTCAAGAGGTCCCCAAACAAGCCAGCAGTGATCATGCCAGGCCAGCCCACCATGTTTCCAGTTGCTGCTAGAGATGGATATAGTAGCAGGGGCACCATCCCCCAGTGACTTCTCAACCAGGAGAATCAACTACCTCTTCTCCAGTCAAGGTGAAAACCAGTAAGAGAAAGACTTAGTGTTTTATTTTTTCATGATATTAATGTAGTGCAGTGGAAAGGGGAGTAGAAGAAACCAAAATAAATCATACTTTTGATATATCTTTGGATATGAATTTTATTTTTGACACTATAAATGTGATGTGCTTATTTAAAGACCAACATGGAGATATACTATTCAAGAAACTGAACCATGGCAATAATAACATTCTTCTTATGAATAAAATCAGAAGATAGATGGAAGTTGTGATTAAAAGGAAAGGTGACTAAAAACTTTAGGTTTTTTTTACTATATGAATAAAGAAGTTGGCAGAATTGACACCATTGTGCACCCAAGGAAAACAGTATCAGTATTTGAGGAAACAATTGATCATGTCAACAAGTATGATGGACATAAGTGAAATAAGACAAGAAGATATTTGTTCCTTGTCTGCTATATTTTTTTCACAAAGGATAAAATGGTTAAAAAAATTAAGAACTTAAGGACGTCCTCCTAAGTAAGTTAATGTAAAACTTGATGCTAGCTGACCTCCAAACAAATGTGAATATGGGGAAGTTGACAATAATTAAACTGGAAAATATGAGGTTTGAGAAACAAAAGAAGCCAAGTAAATGCATGATGTAAAAACCCTATATTATTAATGTTTTCTTCAGAAATATAAAAAGAAGTATGGTGGTACATGACATGAGAAGGGAAGTGGTGTATGTCAACTTTCTTGACATGAATTTTTTCATGTTAAAATAGGCCTGCATTTCAGGTCATGTCTACCTTATAAGGGTTAATTTCCTTTGCTCCAGATCTTGGGCAAGGACAGTCAAAGACAGAGTATACTCTATCTTATACTCCCAAGGACCAATTTTGGATAATAGATTAGAAAGTCTCTTTCTTTTCTACTATAGTACATCAAACAGCCACTAAAGTCAATGACTGAATAGATGGGAACTGAGCATGAACATGTTTTCTGTGTACTATAAACAGCTGAAAATATATTTTTCATTCCAAAGTCTCTGTTTCCTACAGAGATCTCTTTTTCACATGCCGCTTCATACTTGTCTCTGTATTGACTTTTAAGTGTCAATGGAATGAAGCCTTTCATCAGAATTTTCTACTTGTTAAACAAAAAGAGCTGTCATTTCATAGTAGATAGCAATGTACATAGTGGAAAGTAAACAATATCATAAAAATGTGTTTTTGCATTCAGGAAATGAATGTGGTAATCATTTTGGAATCAACTGTTTGTGTACAGATCATCAAATTGCTAGAAAAGAAAGAAAAAACCTAGAAGATATGATGAAGATGAGAAGACACTGGGAGCAAGTACAGAATTTCTAGCCCAATTTTGTCAAAAATGTTTTTGACCCTTAAAATGGGAAATAGATAAAGAAGAAGGTGCTGAGAGGGGAGAAATAAGGTGGTGGAGGAAAAGCAGGGAATTGCTTGAGCTCTCAACCCAAACCCCTCCAAATTCCTGTCAAAAGTGACTGTAGACAATTTTAACTCACAAAATGACTGAGTGAAACAAAACTCCAGGCCAAAACAAGCTGGAAGGTCAACAGAAAATGTCTGTTTCACCAGGCTAGGAGAGGAGTGCATTCCAGTGTGGGCAGCAGTGGCACAGACCTGGCCCTACCAAAACTGGAACGGGCCTTAAAGGACCTCCACACTGAAATCAGAGCTCAGCCTTTACTTTACCTAAAAAGTAAAGAAATGACTGGGAAAATGAGCAAACAGCAAAAAAAAAAAATCAGACTATAGAATCTTACTTTGTTGACAGCGAAGATCAAAACAGGCAACCACAAGAAGAATACAAAGTCACAGCTCCTACATCCAAAGTCTCCAATAAAAATGTGAATTGGTCAAAGGTCATGGAAAAGCTCAGAAAGGATTTTGAAAATCAATTAAGAGAAGGAGAGGAAAAGTTTGGGAAGACTAATGAGAGTGATGCAAGAAAATCATGAAAAATGAGTGAACTGCTTGCTAAAGGAGATCCAAAAAATGCTGAGAAAAATAATACTTTAAAATATAGACTAACCTAAATGACAAAAGAGGCCCAAAAGACCACTGAGGAAGAGTATGCCCTAAAAAAGCAGAAATAACCAGATGCAAAAGGAAGTCTAAAAGCTCACTAAAGAAAATAATTCCTTAAATATTAGAATGGAGCAGATGGAAGCTAATGACTTTATGAAAAATTAAGAAATTATAAAACAAAAATAGAATGAAAAAATAGCAGACAATGTGAAATATCTCACTGGAAAAAAAGCTGACCTAGAAAATAGATTCAAGAGAGACAATTTAAAAATTATGGCACTATCTGAAAGCCATGATCATGGCATCATCTTTCAAGAAATTATCATAGAAAACTGTCCAGATATTCAAAACCAAAGAGAAAAATAAATATTGAAAGAATCCACTAATCACCTCCTGAAAGGGAGCCTAAGAGGAAACCTCCTAGGAATTTTGCAGCCAAATTCCAGAGCTCCCAGGTCAAGGAGAAAAATATTGCAAGCAGCCAGAAAGAAACAATTTGAGTATTGTGGAAATACAATCAGGATAACACAAGTTCTAGCAGCTTCTGCATTAAGGGATCAAAGGTCCTGGAATATGATATTCCAGAAGTCAAAGGAGCTAGGATCAAAGCCAAGAATCACTTACCCAGCAAAACTTAGTATAATGCTTCAGGGGAAAAAAATGGTCATTCAATGAAATAGACACTTTCAAGCATTCTTGATGAAAAGACCACAGTTGAACAGAAAATTTGACTTTCAAACACAAGAATCAAGAGAAGCATGAAAAAGGAAACAGAAAAGAGAAATCATAAGGGATTTACTAACGTTGAATTGTTTACATTCTTAAATGTAAAGAAAATATTTGTAACTCGAGACTTTTCTTAGTATTTGAGTTCTTGGAGGGATTATATACATATACATAGAGGGCACAGGATGAGCTGAATAGGAAGGGATCATTTCTAAAAACATAAAGTTAAGGGATGAGAGAGGAATACATTGGGAGAAGAAAGGGAGAAATAGAATGGGACAAATTATTTCACACGTAAAAGTGGTAAGAAAATGCTTTTTCAATAGAGCAGAAAAGGAGGGAGGTGAGAGGGAAAAGATGAACCTTAGTCTCATCACATTTGACTTAAGGAGGAGATAACTCTCAATTTGCACATTCAATTTGCTATGAAAATCTCTCTTACACTACAGGAAAGTAGGGGAGAAGGGGAGAAGTGGGGTTTGAGGAAGATGGTAGAAGGCAGGGCAAATAGGAAGAGGAGATAATTAGAACTAAACACTTTTGAGGAGGGACAGGGTCAAAAGAGAGAATAGAATAAATAGGGGGCAGGATAGGGTGGAGGGAAATATAGTTAGTCTTTCACAACATGACCATTGTGGAAGTCTTTTGCATAACTACCCATGTATAACATATATTGAATTGCTTACTTCTCAGTGGAGATGGGGCGGGGAGAGGAAATACAAGAAGGTGGAACTCAAGGTTTTAAAAATTAATGTTAAAAACTGTTTTTCCATGCAACTGGGAAATAAGATATATAGGTATGGGATAGAGAAATCTCTCTTGCCCTATAAGAAAATAAAGGAGATGGGGATAACAGAACGGAGGGGTATGATAGAAGGGAGGGCAAATTGAGGGAAGGAATAATCAGAATGTGCAATCTCTTGGGGATGGCAGAGGGAAGAGATGGGGAGAATCTTTGAATTCAAAATCTTGTGGAAATGAATGTTGAAAACTAACAATAAAGAAATATATTTTTAGAAAATTGAAATCATGTCCTGCCAAGCCAGGGGTCCCTGGGGATGGTGCTGGGACATCTGGCTTCACAGTTCAATATTCAGCTTTGGTGATATTATGTGTTTATTGTTTTCTAATTTACAGATTTTGGATCATCATTCTGGCTAAAGGTGTACTTTTGCGATGGCTTATTATTCAAATTATGTAAAGCAATTAACAAATTATGTTTCCACTATTCATAAGAAGCATTAGAACTTAACTACCTTAACTCTTCTTTCAGGAATTCATTCATTCTTTCAATTCACCCAGATTCTTGTGGATAATATGGAAAATGATATATCTGTTCTATGTTGTTTAATACAAAATATCTCTTAATTTCATTACCTTTGAAATGTGACCCATTGTCCCTTTGAATCTGCATTGGGATTCCATAATATTGACTTATGATATCTAGATTTTTACAGGTGTTTTTCTGGACTGCATTCTTATGGGGATATTCCACTACTACAACTGAATAGATGTCAACACAAGTATGTAGGTGTCTTTTATCTTGGGTTAGGTAGTCCAATATAATGTATTTGACAAATTTGGGCTAGTGCTTTTCCCCTTACTATCTCTCTAATTACTACCCAAAGAACAGTCTATTCCTTTTCCAATCGATATATATATGTATATGTATATGTATATATATATATATATATATATATATATATATATATATATATCATCATTCCTCTGCTACTTGTTTTAACATTGAATGAGAGATACTAAAAGCTCAGTCTTGTGCCCTCTGGTGTGTGGCCTGGAAACCTAAATGGCTGGCTGTTTGATGAACCCATTTTAATAATACTGGATCATCATTTGATGTCAAAGTAAGGACAATAAGATGAGCAGTTATCTTTGCTAGTCAATCAGCATGTATATTGTACTCATGTTCTGGTGTGGTAAGGACTATGTGAGGATCTTCATGAAAAACTGACAAAAATGTAACCAAAGACATGTCCCATATATCTTCCCATAATTCTTTGTCCCAGACTTGTTTGCCATGAATTTCCCAATTTTGATTTTCCCACATGGGTATTCATGTAGCTAACCCATTATCCCATGAATCAGTAAACATATAACACTGTCCTCCTTGTTCTCTTTGATTGTTTGATGAACTACTATAAATTCAGTCTGTTGACTATTTCTACCTACCTCAGTGCTTTCCAAAGTCTTCCTAGTACATGGGTTTTAGGCTATCACTTTCCAATGTCATTTGTAGCCCCCAATATTTTGCTGTTCCATCAGTAAACTATACATGACTCTTTTTCTCTTCAGTGAATCTCATTCTGCTTTACCAAGGACTGTACCAATTGTTGCTTTGATTCAGGGGGTGTATCATTTCCCTCAGTATCTATGTTTGCTGTAGATCCATGTAAAGTAGAAACTCCACTTTTGCCTGTTTTTTTTTTAGATCTATTTTGAATATACATTTTCCTTTAATTATGCTAACTTCTTGCATGTATAAAATTCTGTGAGTAGCTAGGGTACTCATTACGCAGGTCATAATTAGAATCCAGGCCTTAATATTACCTCATGACCTACAGTCAGTTTTTCAGTCTCTACTAAAGGACAATGTACAGCTAACAGCTGCTTTTCAAAATGAAGGGAATTTCCTAAACCAAAATCCTAAGGGTACATTTCATCTTCGTTGTTTTTGCTATAAACTCCTGTTTACATATTTATCTTATACAGTCACTTATAATTCCACCTAATTTGCAATGATCATAAATCTAGGACAAATTGTATAGCAGACTTTGCTTCTTTAAAAGTTTTACTCTGCTCAATTCTCCAATCAAATTCATATTTTTTCCTAGTAATTTTATATAAGGGTTTCAAAATTTGTCTTAGATGTGGTATGTGATGTGGCCAATATCCAAATAATTGTATACATTTTGGGGCCTCTTTCTTCTTGCTGGGAATAGGAAAATCCTGAATCCTTTGTCAGACTTGTGGGAGAATCTCTTGTAGTCCCTTATTTCATATTATAGCCCAAAATTTTGTGGTTTGAGCTGGCCCTTGAATCTTACAGCGTTTACTTTCAACCCTTTGTTTTTCATATGATCAGTGAAAAGGGTCAAATCTCCACTTCTTTTATATTTTTTCCCTGTATCATGACATCATCTGCATGGTGGGTAAGCTATACACCAGGTAGATCTAATTTATCTAAATGTTCAGCCACAATTCTATGACAAATAGCGGGACTATGCAAATGTCCTTGTGGCAAGAGTGTAAAAGTAAATTGTTGACCTTACAAGTGAAAGTCCATTAGTCCTATTATTTAGAATCTATTGGGATAATAAAGAAAGCATTGGCTAAATGAATAACTGCATACCAACTCCCATCATATATCTGTATCTTTTCCATTAAGGTAATGGTATCTGGAAGAGCATCATACAAGAGAAGATTCACTTTATTCAATTAACTATAATCCATTGTCATCTTCCATGTCCCATCTGACTTTTGTACCAGCCAGGCAGGATTATTCCATAGAGTGATTGTAGGGACACACACTCCTGCCTTAACATATTTCCTTATTAGTATTGGTAATTTCATCTTGCCCACCTGGCACACAATACTATTTTAAAGTAATTACTTGAGAATGTTCAGGCTCAGTGATTAGGTCCATTTTTTTTTATTTTACCCACCAAAACTATTAATTATTGGAAAGATTGGAATATGGTATTCCATAAGGCAAAGAAACTTGGACTGCAACCGAAAATCAATTACCCATTAAAACTGAACAAAATATTTCAGGTAAAGAGATTGACATTCACTGAAATAAGGGATAACAGACTGTTCTAATGAAAAGGCCAGAGCTTAATAGAAAATTTGATTTGCAAATATGAGACTTAAGAGAGGCATAAAAACGTAAATGGGGGAAAAAAGCTTGTTATTCAATATAACATCAATATGGATGCTTATATCCATATAAGGGAGGATGATACTTGTTAATCTTGAGAACTCTGTATTTATTATGACATTTATAAGTGATATACGTAGACAGAGGGAGTGGGTATAAATTAACTAATGTGATAATTTAAAAATGTGATTTAAGAGTGCAAAGGTATTATAACAAGAGATGTGAAAATGAAGAGGCAAATGAAGGTAAATTACATCACAAAAAGACAGACAAAAACATTATAGTAGAGAGAAAGAGGGGAGGGAGATGAGCACTGTTTGAAATTATTCTCATCTTACTTGGTTCAAACAGGGAGCAACATTGTCAGTTAAGTAGAGAAATCTAACTTGCCTCATAAGCAGTAGGAGGGCAAAGAGGACAGAAAAAGGAGGGGAAGTTAAAAGGGATGAAAGAAGTAGTAAGGGAAAAGGGGAATAAAAGGGAAGGGGACTGATAGAAGGGAGGGAAGACTGAGGGAGGCAGTGGTCAAAAATAAAATTTGTGGAGGTGAAAGGAGAAATAAAAAGCATAATGAGGAAATAGGATGGAGAGAAAGACACAGATAGTAATTATGACTGTGAATGTGAATGGGATGAACTCTCCCATAAAACAGGTGAATAGGAGAATGGATTAAAACCATAATCCAACAATATGTTGTTTACAAGAAACACATTTGAAACAGTGGGATACACACAGGATAAAGGTTAAAGGTTGGAGCAGAATATATTATGAGTCAGCTGATGTAAAAAAAGGCAGGGGTTGCAGTCCTAATCTCAGACAAAGCAAAAGCAGAAATAGATCTAATCAAAAGAGATAAGGAAGGAAACCATATCCTGCTAAAAGTCACCATAGACAATGAAGCAATATCATTATTAAACATGTATGCAGCAAATGGTACAGCATCCAAATTCTTAGAGGAGAAGTTAAGAGAGTTACAGGAAGAAATAGATGGCAAAACTATATTAGTGGAAGACCTCAACCCCCACTCTCTGAAATTGATATCTAACCTCAAAATAAACAAGAAAGAAGTTAAGGAGGTGAATAGGATTTATACCAGGAATGCAGGACTACTTCAATTTAAGGAAAACTATCAGCATTATGGATCATATAAACAATAAAATAAACAGAAAAAATGATTATTTCAATAGGTGCAAAAAAAGCTTTCAACAAAATATGTCCACTGCTATTGAAAACACTGGAGACCATAGGAATAAATGAAATCTTCTATAAAATAATAAGCAGTACCTACCTCAAACTATTAGCAAGCATTGTATGAAATGGGGACAGGCTAGATGCATTTCCTGTAAGATCAGGAGTGAAACAAGGATGGTCATTATCACTACAGTTATTCAATATGGTATTGTTATTCAATATTTAATATTCAATGTTAGCTATAGCAATAAGAGAAGAAAAACAAATGAAAGGAATTGGAACAAAGAAGAAACTGTCATTACTCTTTGCAGAAGGTGTGATGGTATTATTAGAGAATCCTAGAGAATCAAGCAAAAAACTACTTGAAATAACAACCAACTTTGGCAGAGTTGCAGGTTACAAAATAAACCCACATAAATCAGATGCATTTCTATATATTACTGACAAAGCCCAACAGCAAGAGATAGAAAGCAAATTCCAACTAAAGTTACTATAGACACTATAAAATAGGTGGGAGTCTATCTGCCAAAACAAACTGAGGGAGTATATGAACACAATTATAAAACCCTTTTAGCTCAAATAAAGTGAGATCTAAGTGACTGGAAAAACATCAGTTGCTCATGGGTAGGCTGAGCTAACATAATAAAAATGAAAATCCTATCTAAATTAATTTACTTATTCAGTGCCATACCAGTCAAACTACCAGAAAATTATATCAAAATTCTTCTGAAAGAACTAAAGGTCCAGAATAACAAGGAAATTAATGAAAAGAAACGCTAAGGAAGATGGCTTAGCCCTACCAGATCTCAAATTGTATGATAAAGTGGCAATCATCAAAACCACAAGACACTGGCTAAGAAATAGAGGAGATCAGTGGAATAGGTTGGTTACTCAAGACACAGTAGTCAATGAATATAGCAGTTTACTGTTTGATAAAACCAAGGACCCCAGCTTCTGGGATAAGGACTCACTGTTTGACAAAAACTACTGAGAAAATTCGATGATACTGTGGCAGAAACTGGGCATAGATCATTGTATACCCCTGTACATGAGAATAAAGTCCAAATGGGTACATTATTTAGGTATATAGGCTGCTAGTGTAGAAAAATTAGGGGAGCAAGAGATAGTGGATTTGTCAGATTTATGGAGAATGGAGAAATTTATGAGTAAACAAGAACTAGAGAACATTATAAAGTGAAAAATGGATAATTTTGATTACATTAAACTGAAAAGTTTTTTGCACAGACCAAATGGAACCAAGATTAGGAGGGAAGCAGAAAATTGGGAAAGAATTTTTTACAACTAGTGTCTGTGATAAAGGTCTAATTTCTAAAATATATAGATGATTGAGTCAAATTTACAAGAATACAAGTCAACTCCAATTGATAAATGGTCTAAGGATATGAACAGGCAGTTTTCAGAGGAAGAAATTAAAGCTATCTATAGTCATATGAAAAAATACTCTAAATCACTATTGATTAGAGAGATGCAAATCACAACTCTGAGGTACCACATCACACCCTATTAGATTGATTAACATGACAAATAGGAAAATGATAAATGTTAAAGAAGATGTGGGAGAGTTGGAACACATTCATTGTTGGGGGAATTGTGATCTGATCCAACTGTTGTGGACAGCAGTTTAGAACTATGCCCAAAGGGTTACAAAATTGTGCATACCCTTTGATCCAGCAATATTACTTCTAGTACTATATCCCAAAGACTTCATAAAAAAGTGAAGAGGTCCCTATATGTACAAAAATATTTATAGCAGCTCTCTTCGTGGTGGCCAAGAACTGAAAATTGAGGGAATTCCTATTAATTGGGGAATGACTGAACAAGTTGGGGTAAATGAATGCAATGGATTACTACTGAGCTATAAGAAATGGTTAACAGGAATATTTCAGAAAAGCTTGGAAAGAAGTATATGAGCTGAAGCTGAGTGAAATGAGCAGAACCAGGAGAATATTATACATAGTAACAGGCATGCTGTGTGAGGACTCTTTCTGATAGACTTAGCCCTTCACAGTCATGCAAGGACCTAAAACATTCCCAAAAGACTCTTGAAGAATAATGCCATCCACATCCAGAGACAGAACTATGGAATTGGAATGCAGAATGAAGCAGAGTATTTTCTCTTGTATTATGTTTTGTTTTGCTTTGGTTATTCTCATGGTTTTTCTCATTTCCATTCCCATTTTAATTATCCTAGGCAACATGACCAATGTGGAAATTGTGTTTAATAAGAATGTATGTGTAGAATCCATATAAGATTGCATGCCTTCTCAGAGAGGGAGGGGACAAGAAGAGGGAGAAAATTTAAGACTTATAGAAGTGATTGTTGCAATTTGAAAACAAATAAATTAATTTAAAAAAAGAAAAAAAAATACCATTACAGAAGGGAAGGACAGGGAGGTTAGAGGGATGAAATAAACTTTACTGTCATGGGATTTGGCTTAAGGACTGTATAACATACACACTCATAGGGTATGGGAATCTATCTTACCCTATAGGAAAGTAATGGGGAAGGGGATAATAGAGGGGATAATAGATGATAGAAGGGAGGGCAGATTGGGGTAGGGAGTAATCAGAAGCAAACACTTTTGAGGAGGGACCAGGTCAAAGGAAAGAATAGAATAAATGGAGGGTGAGATAGGATGGAGTGAAATGTAGCTGGTCTTTCACATCATTATTGTTATGGAAATGTTTTACATGACTACACATGTACATCCTATATTGAATCTCTTGCCTTTTCAGACAGGGTGAGTGAGAAAAGAGGAAAGGGGAGAATTTAGAACTCAATGTTTTAGAAGCAAATGGTGAAATTTGTTTTACTTGCAACTGGGAAATAACATATACAGGAAATGTGATGTAAAAAATCTATCTTGTCCTAAGGGAAAATAGAGGGGGGAAGGGGATAAGAGAAATGGGGTAGTGATAGAAGGAAGGACAGGTTGGGGAAAGGGGTAATCAGAATGCATACCATCTTGGGGTGTGGGAGGGAAGATATGGGGAGAAAATTTGTAACTAAAAATCTTGTGGAAGTGAATGTTGAAAACTAAAAATAAATTAATTAATAAAAACAAGAGAAGACATTGATATGGATTGTCACTATTTTCTATGAACGTTTGAACAACATAAAGCAATATTAATTTTAAAAGGAGTCAAAAGATCCCAGAAACTGCCTTCATCCACAAATTTGTTATTTCCAAGCAGGCAATGCTTTAGAACATAAAACAGTTTCTAAAATCTTACAGCCATGTATTATATCAAATTTCTTCACTTCGTTTATTTTGTTGAACTCATATATTTTTGCTCCTTTCTTTTTCTTTGATACAAAAAAAAAAAAGTCTACCTGAGTGTGCAGAGGAAGGTATACAGTAAAAAATGTATATTATACAAAAACAAAATACATCAAGAAAACTTTATTTAAAAACCTGTAACAGTGGCAAAAATGGGCATATGTATCACTGTTTAAAACTCCGTATGACTATAATGAGGCTTGTTATATAGTAATCTTGGTGAGTGTAGCATAATGATATTATTCCTGGGTGATTCTTTCTTAGTTCTATGGTTTTTAATTATGGGTGATAGATGTGGAATGGAATTTAAAAAACATACTGAAGAGATCCTGCTTAAATAAAATAGAAAAATTTCTATTTTTAATATAGTTTGTGATTTGAATTATTTTAGCAATATGCACTTATTAGGATCTACTACTAGGGGAAGAAGTCCAATCATATTTTTTGATCCAGTGGTGAGAAAAACATTTAGGAACAGAAAATATCAATTACATCTTGTCTCTCAGGAGTACTTGGCAAAGCCAGAACATATCACAAAAATCAATGATTTTGGAGTGGATCCAAGATGGTGGAGTAGAAAGACTCACGCTAGCTCCGAACCCACAGCCCATATATTTCCTGTAAGAAGAACTCCCCACGAATTCTGGAGCACTGCAAGGCATGCAGAAACACAGTGGAAGAGATTTCCATTCCACAGAGCCCTGGACAGCTGTCCCCAGGGTCTGTCGCACCCCTGAAGCAGAGCCCACCCCTGTGCTGCCCTGTCCTCACAGCCCGGGAGGAGCAGATCTGAGCAGGCTTCAAGGACGGAATCTCCGGTGGCCAGGAAGGTCCCTCCGCCCACAGATGCTACAGGTCAGTGAGAGAGATGTCTGGACTGGCTGAGAGGGGAGTGGGAGGTCGCCGTGACTTGGAACCCCTCAGGAGGCAGTGGCAGAGGGAGTGGCAGAGGCAGCTATGGTGGCCACAGGGACTCCCAGACCAGCAGGCAGAAGTTCAGAGCCATTAACAAAGGTCTCTGCATAAACCACCTGAGGGAGCTAAGCCTGGGAGATGGCCCTGCCCACACCCGCCCCATTACTGAAGGTGTCTGCATAAAGCCCCTGAGGGAACTGAGCCTGGGAGGCGGCCCTGCCCCAACCTGAGCACCAGAACTTAAGCTCACATTGAATAGTGGCCACGCCTGCCGCGGAAAGCCCATTTGAATCTCAGACCCCAAGCACTAGCTGGGCAGATCTAGGTGGGGGGGGGGAACAGGAATCTCAGAAGTCAAGTAACTGACTGGGAAAATGCCCAGAAAAGGGAAGAAAAATAAGACTATAGAGAGCTACTTTGAGGGGGCACAGATGGTCCCGCCTTTCAATTCTGATGACGAGGAACTATCCTTACCATCAGGGAAAGTCGTGGAGGCCGGGGCCTCTGTATCCCAGACATCCCAGGTGGATGTCCGGTGGGCTCAGGCCATGGAAGAGCTCAAAAAGGATTTTGAAAATCAAGTTAGACAGGTGGAAGAAAAACTGGGAAGAGAAAATGAGAGAGATGCAAGAAAAGCATGAAAAATGGGTCAATACCTTCGTAAAGGAGACCCAAAAAAATGCTGAAGAAAATAACACCTTGAAAAATAGGCTCACTTAATTGGCAAAAGAGGTTCAGAAAGCCAATGAGGAGAAGAATGCTTTCAAAAGCAGAAGTAGTCAAATGGAAAAAAAGGTTCAAAAGCTCACTGAAGAGAATAGTTCTTTCAAAATTAGAATGGAGCACATGGAGGCTAATGACTTTCTGAGAAACCAAGAAATCACAAAACAAAACCAAAAGAATGAAAAAATGGAAGAGAATGTGGAAATATCTCATGGGAAAAACAACACACCTGGAAAATAGATCCAGGAGAGACAATTTAAAAATTATGGAACTACCTGAAAGTCATGATCAAAAAAAGAGCCTAGACATCATCTTCCATGAAATTATCGAGGAAAACTGCCTTGATATTCTACAACCAGAGGGCAAAATATGTATTGAAAGAATCCATCAATCACCGCCTGAAAAAGATCCAAAAAGAGAAACTCCTAGGAATATTGTGGCCAAATTCCAGAATTCCCAGGTGAAGGAGAAAATATTGCAAGCAGCTAGAAAGAAACAATTCCAGTACTGTGGAAATACAATCAGGATAACTCAAGATCTAGCAGCTTCTACATTAAGGGATCGAAGGGCATGGAATAGGATATTTCAGAAGTCAAAGGAACTAGGACTCAAACCAAGAATCACCTACCCAGCAAAACTAAGTATGATACTTCAAGGGAAAATATGGTCTTTCAATGAAACAGAGGACTTTCAAGCATTCTTGATGAAAAGACCAGAGCTGAAAAGAAAATTTGACTTTCAAACACAAGAATGAGAAGCATGAAAAGGAAACAGCAAAGAGAAGTCATAAGGGACTTACCAAAGGTGAACTGTTTACATTCCTACATGGAAAGACAATATTTGTAACTCTTAAAACTTTTCAGTATCTGGCTAGTTGGTGGGACTACACACACACACACACACACACACATGTACACCTGTGCATACACACACACATACACACATGCATGCACATACAGAGACAGAAAGCACAGAGTGAATTGAATAGGATGGGATCATATCTTAAAAGAAATTAAGGTAAATGGTGAGAGAGAAATCTAGTGGGAGGAAAGAGGGTGAAATGGAATGGGGTAAATTATATCTCATTCAAGAGGCAAGCAGGAGACTTTTTAGTGGAGGGAAAAAGAGGAGAGCTGAGAAAAAAACAAGAAGTTTACCCTCATCACATTCAACTAAAGGAAGGAATAAAATGCACACTCATTTTGGTATGAAAACCTATCTTACAATACAGGAAAATGGGGGAGAAGGAGATAAGCAGGGAGAGAGGGATGATGGAAGGGAGGGCAATGGGAGGAGGGAGCAATTTGAAGTCAACACTCGGGGAGGGACAGGATCAAAAGACAGAATAGAAACAATGGGGGGGGGCAGGATAAGATGGAGGGAAATACAGTTAGTCTTACACAACATGACTATTATCGAAGTCATTTGCAAAACTACACAGATAGGGCCTATAATGAATTGCCTGCCTTCCCCAAAGGGAACGGGTGGGGAGGGAGGGATGGGGAGAAGTTGGAACTCAAAGTTTTAGGAACAACTGTTGAGTATTGTTCTTGCTACTAGGAAATAAGAAACACAGTTAATGGGGAATAGAAAGTCATGTGGCCCTACAGGACAAAAGAGAAGATGGGGACAAGAGAAGGGAGAGATGATAGAAGAGTGGGCAGATTGGTGATAGGGAAAATTAGATTGTTTGGTGTATTGGAGTGGGGGGAGGGGATAAAAGGCAAGAAAATTTGGAACCCAAAATTTTGTGAAAATGAGTGTAAAAAGTTAAATAAATAAATTTTTATTTAAAAAAAATCAGTGATTTTGCTGCTTTCAATTATGCATAATAAAGGCAGAAATGTGGAAGAGGAATGCAGGTCAAGGGCACTGCCCATTCACATAGTCATTTGTTTATCTTTTCATTGAGTTTATTTTTTATTCTAATCAGGGCTCATTTAAGAAGGTTAAGGGAGGACATATTTCACTTTCATACAGCTCCCATGTGATTTTTTGGGGGAACAAAAGGAAATAGAAACTCTAAAATTGGTTTTAGTTATGGGAAGTAAGAATAAGAAATTTGCTTAAAAGGAATTGGTCATTAGATTTACACAAGGATCAAATGTCATTTTATGTACTACCAAATGCCCAATGTGCCTACTACTTCTTAGTCTACTGATATTATTGCAGTTTTTATTAATTACCTGGCTTGGGAAAAGGCTAATTTACATCAGTTATGCATTGAAAAGCTCTAGCCCTCCCTTGATAGAGAAAACCTCACTAGCAACTCATACCATACAAAATGGTGAGTAGAGGGTAGTTTAGTAAACACAAGACCTTGGGAGAGGTGAATACCAAAATGTATTATGGTTTTGTAAGCATGGGAAATATCTATTGTGGAAATTGCATACAAACAATGCAGACTGCAACCCTCACTGGACTAATTAGATAAGGTTTAATAATACTTTCAACATATACAAATAATTATATAAAATATTTTAATTAGACAAATGTAGTCTATAAATTCTAGAAAAATAATTTGTTCTATGTCCCTTTCTGAATCAATCTATATTCTTTTAAAATGTTGCCTCTTTATATAGCTACAGCAAAATATCTAATACTGTTATTACTCAGGAAATATCACAGTTTAAACATTTTCAGCATTATCATATTCACATTTTTATGAAAGAATAATATCACCATATTTTAATATATCATTATTTTTAGATCTTTTTCACTCAATGGACATTTAGATAATTTGTAATTTTTCAATATTAGAAATAGATTAATTATGAATATTTCATACAGATGAACCTCCTTTTTCCTATTACTGATATCTTTAGCATTACTCAAGGGCAATATAGAGAAGAAATGAGAATAAATAAATCCCCTGTTACTCCACCTGCAAGAATTTAGGTCTATGGTCTCCAGAAGAACTGATAAACCTGAAAGTGTCCTAGAAAGGTTTATGAATAACGTTAGCATTTTCCCTGTATCTTAAAGAACATGTAGGATTTCAAAAATTGGGGCAAAACTCCATGACCAACTCCATGAAAGTGGGAAAAGGTCCTTTTCTTACAGAAAGATCAGAAGTTATAGGTTAAATTCACAAGGACAAATACCTCCAATGTGAAGCATTTCATGTTTTATTTTTCCCCTTGAGAGAATTTCTTTTAAATTTTAAACGATTTAGCAATTACTTGTTCAAAGTTCTAAGAGTCCTCAGAAGATGTTAATAAAGACCATGGTTAAAACATTCATTTTCCTTTTATATAGCCACAGTGAAAAAGTCATCTGCTTTTTTTCAAGCATCATTAGTCTTGATTGAATAATTCCTCCCCAAAGGGAAGAGGCCAAAGTGTCAAGATTAAGGGAAAATATTGTGAATGGGAATAGGAATGCTTTGTTATTTACTGTAGCAATATTTTATTCTGTAACTCTATTATATTAAATCATATGAAGAGAGTATGTTTTTCCTAGATAATAATACATTTGTTTCATTTTAATGCTGGCTCACTTGCCATTGTGGCAGAGATGGGAAAGATATTTCCTTTTTTAAAAGAATGTATGAGCAAGATCCAAGACTAGCCTATAACCAGAGGTCACTTAAAGAAAATACTGGACACCTCCAGTTCTCCATTAGCAACAACATATGTTCAACCATCTTTTAAAGACCATGTGTGCAGTAAAGCTTTCATTAATCTGTGGTTTTTGATACATGACCAGCTGTTCAGCCTCCAGCTTACCCTGCTAAAATTACCTAAATTTCTGAATTACAGTATGATTTTTTTTAAGTACAAGGAACTTCATTTATATTGGATTAAAGTTTGCAAGAACACAGAAGATATGTGTTCTTGCACTTATCAAAGGTTATGAATGTCAACAGCATTCCTCAAATATGTTTCTCACTCAGGCCAGCTACAGTCCTGGCTGTGATCTCAGAGGTGGTGAAAAGACGACTCTTTGAAATAGGTGGTCTATGCAGAAATTGAGTTCAGTTTTATTCATTTTAGACGTTCAGTCTATGATGGATTTACTGTTAGAATCTATTCCCACCTTCTATGTTGTGTGAGACATCACAACTGTAGGCAGTGATTCTCTGAAATTCCACAAGCCTCGGTGACAATGTTTTTAAAAAGGCTAAATCAGGAGCTTATAAAATAATCTAAGCTTAGACATGTTTTGAGGAATCATCTTAAATCTTAGATCTCCAGATCTCTAAATATCCCATTTCAATACCCATAAAAAGAGTTACCTGATCTGCCTTTCCAGGCAAGCTAACTACTTACCCTACCACAAAAGTCTTCTATATTTTCCCATCACTAAAGCATTGCTCAGACTATTTCCTATATCTACAATTCCCTTGTTGCTATTTGATACGATTGCAATAATGCCTACACTTCAGTGAATATTGCCTTTTACATGAAGTCTACAGTTAAGTCGGAACAGTGGATAGAGTGTTGGACTTGAAGTCAAGAAGACTGCTTCATAAATGTATAACCCCCTTGCTAGTCAAGACTCAGCCTGCCTTAGCTTCAAATTCCTAATCTGTAAAATGAGAATAACAGGGTATTGATGAAGATCCCATAGCATAATATGTAAAAGTAAAGTACTTCTCAAACCTTAAGACATTAAGCACTGTTGTTATTGCTATCTCCTCAGCTACAAATAATTTCACTTTCATCAACTCTCAAAATTTATACTTTATATTTGTAATGATAAAATTAAACTCATGTTTGTTGCTGTAATGTGTAACAATGAGTAAAGTCCTTGTTTTACAATTGGGAAGACCCAAGCTGAAACTCTGTCCCTAGAAAATTACTTGCCTCTATGACCCTGAGCAAATCACTTAACATCAGTTGCCTCATCTATAAAATGGGGGTAGTGTTAGCATCCTCCTTACAAGGGTGTGAAAAGCAAATGAAATAGAGCTTTGCAAAACATTATGTGCTATGTAAATGTGGGTGGTGATGATGATGACTATGACAACACTGATGATGATGGTATATCTCCCATTATACATTGTATAAACCCTTGCACAAAATTTGAGCAAAAATTAGAGAAAATCAGCCAGGATTTTATCCTAAGGTGTCAAAATTTAGAAGGTACTCATAGCAGTTGGACTCTTCCAGAAACCTAGAAATAACTGAGCACAATATAATTATCCAGATTAATTAGACAAAATAGGTTGATATTACTGGTTCCCTTCCTCCAATCCCTCTTCCTTACCTACCTCCGTCTCAGAAGATTCAGTCTGGGTATACTCCTAGCCTGCCTCTTCTGCCATCTTGAAACATCTGACCACTGTTCCTTGCTGTTTTTTGTGGGATTTTCTCCCCATGGAATATTGTACCTCAGATTTTGTACACTCAGTTGAATACCTTAAAAAATCTTGTTTTAATATACATTTTAGTCTGATTTCCCTGACACATTGTGTGCCCCTTCATTTGAGCAGCAGAATTATATGATATACCTTCCTACAATAGCTACACTATAAATATTTGTTAGGTTTTCTTAAGTGAATTGGCATAATAATTATGACTTTTGAATAATAAATTCTGCATTATTTTATAGTGTCAGACTCCTTATTTTGTTAAAAAGGTCACCATTAGAGGATTCTTTAGCCTTAAGAATGATGTAATATTCGAATAGTAAAATGTTTGTTGAAATGAGAAGGAAAGGTGCCAAAAACACAGGGATAATAAAACATAAACAAATCAAAAACCAATGTTTAAATAAAAGAGAGAGAGAGAGAAAGAGAAAGAGACAGAGAGAGAGAGAAACTTCAGAATTCTGCAGTAGACAGAAATGATAGCATCCAGTAATGACCTTCATGTCTGGGAAGCAAAATAAGAAAATATGTCTAGACTAGATGTTACTACATTGGAGAATGATAGTCTCACAGCAGTGACCAAATGAAAGAAAAAGATAAAGCTCAGTAGGGAAAGAATGAACTCAGCTTTTCATAAAATGATTTTGAGGTTTTCATATGACTTGACCGGATTGAATCAGAAGAAAGCGGCATGTGTTAGAGGAGATTAAACATTTTCTGTATAGAAATGGGAGGTGAAATTATTTAAAGATGTGGAGTAAAATGAGAAAAATACAATAAGCAAAGATGAAACAAACAGAATGCTTAGCCAGAAAAAGAAACATTTACTAGAAGGAAGAGAAAATGAGGGAATAAAAACTGTCAAAAATAAAATTATGTGAAAATGGCTTGGAAAATTCCAAAAGTAAAGCAAAAGTGAAGAGGAGATATATAAATCTGGCAGAATCTCTCCTATGGTACTTTACTTGTCAGAAAGAAAACTTATCTGGCCCATCAAAAAGGAATTGTCATTGTATAATAGGCAAATGTTGACAGTCAGAGTTCAGTCCGAAAAAGCACTCAAACAGTTGTTTAACTTAAACTGCAAATCTCTTGAGTCTCTGGAGGTAGTGTGGAAATCTTTTGAGAAGTGAATAGATTTTTTTCAAGAGAATTTTTTGTAATCCCTCTTTTTTCAATGTTTACAATACTATTTGACTTTCCTTTGTAGGATATGATAATACAGAACCAGGTTAATATTCTGACTGAAGAAAAAATATTGGCAGGTGCATAGGAAAATAGAGGACTGAAAAGGAGAGAAATAAAGCTGGATTAAAGTTCACTAATATTTTAGTATTTCCTTTCAAGAAATATTTGTTGAACAAAAAGGTCAATACATTTAACTTCAATAAAAATTTAACTCAATTATTTTCATCAAAAATGGGTGAAGTTCATACGGTTATGACACTCACCACATACCTTAATGTATCCCCATGTAGTTACAAGCAGTTCTTCCAAACTCATCTGTATGGCTGTGGTTTTAAGAAATGGAAAAACAAAACGGAGAATGTTATATCACCATGCTAATTATAAATATATTAAAATATTTGTTTTGACTTGGTAATTTAAAGCAATTTAAATATGCTTGAGGGAAATCATCTCTTGGTCAAAGAGTCCTTCCAGATTGAAGTGACAAAAGCTGAATGGTGACAAATACATTTTTTATATGGAACATCATATTTTCATAAAAAAATTTTTCTGTTTTCAGAGGACCACATGATCATTTTTTGTAATTAGTAAATGGTGGGTTAGTACAAGCCTTGGAATCAGGAAGACCTGCCTCTGTTGCATACTGGCTATCACATGTAATTTTCTAAGACATTAAATCTGTGGATCTGCATCAGAAGAAATTTCTATAACATGAGACTCTTCAGTTAATAAAATTACAGTTCTGAACCTAACACGCACATATGAATTGCCTAAATGTAAATCTCTATCTATCTTTATATGCATACATCAATAATGAGGAGAAAGAGGAAAAAAAGGAAGAGGAAGAGGAGCAGTAAAAAGAGAAGAAGAAAGAGGAGGAGGGGGAGAACAAGAAGAAGATGATGATGATGATGACATAGAGGACATAATGCAATACTCCGCAAACATGTAACAGTTATGCTGGTGCCAAAAAATAGGCATCCCAAATCTTGCAAATAGATTGCTCAACAATGGTCTTCATGCTGTTTCATAGAGTTATATTTTGTCATTTCAACTATATAGTAAATTCCTCAAGGACAGGGGCTATTTTTCAGTAGCTTATATTCATGATGTTGTTCAGTTGTTTCAGTCATGTCTTCCTCTTCATGATCCCATTTGGGGTTTTCTTGGCAAAGATACTAGAATAGTTTCACGTTTCCTTCTCCAGATCATTTTTATAGGTGAAGACACTGAAGCAAATAAGGTTAGGTGACTTGTTCAGGGTCACACAGCTAGTGAGTATCCTAGGTGGCATTTGAACTCAGGTCTTCCTGATTCCAATGTCAGCACTCTTTTCACTGTATCAACTAGCTGCCCCAAATGGATATTTGTACTCCATCCCCTATTCCAAATCCACCAATCATTTGTTCAAAAATGCTTATAACCTAACTATTCCCAATCATGATGGCTGTTTAAAACAGGGCTACAATTCTGTGTTAATCAAAAGGTATTTATTAAGTGACCATTTATACATCAGGTGCTGTGCCAGGAACCCACCACACAAAGACAAAGATGAAAAAAAAAATATCTTCAAAGAACTTAGATTTAATCATGGGAGCCAGCGTGGCCATAAACAGATACATTTGATAGTAATTGGACTTGTGATTTCAGTGATAGAGGGGATTCACAGATAGGGAAGGCTTAAGAGAGCTGCCTTGAATAATGATAGCTTAAGTGATTTGCCCAAGGTGACACTGCTAATCGGTGTCAGAGACAGAATTTCAATACAGGTCTTTCTGACTTGGAGATCAATTCTATACTATGTTTATTAATGTAAGTATTTACTATATACAAGATAGATATGAAGCAAATTGGGGAAAAGTTCTACAACTGTGGAGGTCAGGAAATTCTCTATTCATAAAGATGTATTAGAGCACAGTCTAAGGAAATTAAGAGAATCTGTAAAGCAGAGGTAAGGAGTGAGCATATTACAGACATGGGAACTGGAAGTAGAAGCAAGCAACAGTAGGAAGCCAAGGTTGGCTAGGTTTGGGGAGGGTAAAGGGTTTAAAGTGACAGGGGAATTTCTATTTCATCTAAGTAAGAGCAGGGAACTGGCAGTGTTCACATCTATGCTTTAGGAATATCCTTTTGATGACTCTAAGAAGAATTGAATTGGGAATAAAACTTGGAGCAGTGAGACAATTTGGATGAGATTGCAATTATCTAGGCAGGAGGTAATGAGGACCTGTCAGTGGTGTCACCAGGAGTGAAGAAAAGCATATATATTCATTCTTAACATTTGCAAAACCATTTGATTAATGTAATTAAGAATGAATGATATCCTGATGTAATAACATTAATTAGGTTTGCTTATGTGACAAGTATTGTACTTACAGTTAACTCTGTATAGTAGATTATTTTTCCTTCATCCATGTTTTGGGAGGTAATAAGTTCAGACACATTGAGGTTTTCTAACCACTGTTTTTCCAAGTAATGTATGCCCCGTAAAATAATTTTTTTAACATATTGTGTGCCTGCTCGAAACTGTAATAACTAATGTAAACTACATATGGACAACAAGGAAACTTGTGTTGTTAATTGTGTAAGAAGATAGTCAACTAACATGAAAAATAGAATGCTACTAGTAAAGAGATTTTTATAAAATTCCATTTACCTCTAAAAATCTAAAAACTTCTCTTTCACTTTGCAAATTTTCAACGCTCCCCAGTCTCTTCTTTTTAATAACTCAATTAATTTGCCTTTCTAATGACCATGAGGTGTTTAGTACCATTCTAATGCCTATAAAGTAGAGAAATAAAAGCCATAGAATTAATATTTCTATTTCTTTATGTAAAATGGAAGAGAAAGGTACAAATGTTTGAACATTTGAATCAAATTGGATAACACAGACTGAAGGCTATTATCTCCATATAGTAGTCTTCCATTTGGGTAAGACATGATTGGTTGGTCATTATCTTTTGTTCTAGAAAAGGACCAAAAATGGAGTCAAGGTACAATGTGTGTGATTGTGGCTGATCAGACAAATATAAGCACAGAAGGTGCTACCACTGTTCAGGCACAAATGTATATAGATGAACATTTTTGGTGGAGATGTCTAACTTTGTGCATCTCATATTTTTCTTGAGCTTCTGCAACTCTGCTTTATACATAGAGCACCGTGCCTTCTTTGAGGTTAGCATCCCATGCTGGACCATCCTTTGCCACTGTCTCCCATGTCACACAAATGATGCCAAAGTTTTTGAGAGAGACCTTGAGAATGTCATTGTATTGCTACTTTTGACCACCACATGAGTGCCTTTCTTGTGTGAGTAGTTTATAAAATAGTCTTTAGGGCAAATATACATTTGCCATTTGAACAACATGGCCAGCCCATTAGAATGTGAATCCTTGGCAGTTTAGCTCTAGCTAGAAAGGAGCTTGGTGTATGTATGATACCTTATCTTGATTATGGCCTGCTGAAGCATGCATCAGGTTCTTTGAAATGTTATAAGATTATCAAGTTTTATATTTGCTCTTTGATGTGAAGGTAGGAGAAACAGATTTATTCATGGGAAAGTAGGATATATTCCAGTCTTGATTTATTTAGATAACATTTCATACCATGAGACAGTCCTGACATAGGTAAATGAATGAAATACCATTTAAGTTTGAGAAGAGATAGTTTGAAAAATATTAAAGAGTGGGGTCCTACTCCTCCATAGCTTTCTTCTGAGGTAAAAGTTTTCATGCATCATTATGACATTTACACATGCTATTTTATAGCTTGGGTTTGCTAGTCTAACTCTGAGAAGAATTATTGCTTTATCTTGGGAGAGATGGTGCATTGCATAGTTAATTGAGCACTAGACTTGGAATCAGGAGATTGGTGTTTGCCCCCTATTTGTGGGCTGTCTGTTCATAGACAAGTCACTTCACTTCTCAGAGACTATTTCCTCATCTTTAAAATTCTAATTACTTGGCTTCGTAATTAACACATTTTTTGTGAGCAGAGCACTTAGACTTAAAACACTACATCCGCAGTACTTATTTGCCTAAGCAAGTCACAAACTCCCTAAACTTATTTCCTCATCTACTTAATGGGGACATTAATATCTGACTACATACCTAATAAAGTTGATGTAAAGAAATAATTTTGTAAATTTTAAACACTATATAAAATAGAATTATTTATCTTTGCATGAAACCTTTCTGTCATCAGAAAGGCAGTAAAACTTGTATTATTAAATAGTTCAAGCACTCAATGATTGTTTTAATCATATTTCCACCGGAGAATGTATCTTCCCTATACATATTTTGCAATGAAGAGGAATTTATTTGTTTTAGAAATGAGGGACTAAAGTAATAAAATATTCAATGAGCAGTAAATTAATATGAGAACTTAAATATACTAAAACAAAATGGGTAGAATGGACAAGAGTTTAGGAAAAAGTGGAACTGAGAAAATCAGCTATAAATAAAAAACAGCAATGTACTTAATTTTGAAAATTAGAATTTGATCATTTCATGTATCTTATGTTCAGAAATTCTGCCCATATGGACAGGCTGGCCTGGTGGGTTTCATTAGTTAGAGTCATGCATTCTGTCAGAATCTTAGCTGAACCCATAGCTATAGTCATATTCAAATTTAATATTTCCTGTAGCTTCTCCAAAGAACTACAAGTTAGAAAGCACCATACCAAGAAGATATTCTAAGCTTATTAGAAGGCTGATACCCTGTATAGAGCAGAAGTATTAAAATATGTAATGAAGTAATATTTTGATTTATTGAGTTATGCAATAGAAGTTATGCATCTGCAAGGATCTCTTGCAGGTATCTCTATCCCAAACTGCTCATCAATCATCTAAAATAGTTTTCTTCCAACACTTTACCCAAAAAAATGATATGATGTACTAAAAGGCTATTGAAACTTGACCAAAAAAATTGACTGGGAATAAAGAGATTAGGGGAGAGATGACAACCTGTGATGAACAAATGATAACAAAGTCTAATGTCACACCTGATGATTTATATCTTTATCAAAATGATTTCAAAAATTAGACCAAATTTGGAAGGACATAAGTTAAAATGATAGTCTGGGTTTCTTTATTATTTATTTTATAAACATGAACTTTATAAACACCAGGACATATAAATTAGACTGAAGAATGACAATATATACACTCTACTAAAGGAAAAAGAGCTGGGGGAAACTGAAGCTCTTCAGTTTTCAACAAAATGCAGTCTTCAGGGCTCTTCTTTTTCTCATAGTGCTTTTGACTAAGCCCTTTAAAGGCTGAAAGCTGTTTAAGCATAGTTTGAAGTTGTTTAAGTTCAGATAATGTAGACCCTATCGAATAAGGACCTTTGTCACCTACTGTGTGCTGGACCAGATAAGAAATTTTGTTTGTTTCTTCTAGCAGTGTGTAGATGTTATGTCATGAAATAACAAAGTGATATTTCCACTAGCAGTTTCTTCTGTAATTTCTCAGTGCACAATGGAATTTAACCTTGAATTATGTAATTTAGTTCTCATCTGTGAAAACTGAAAGAATTCCAACTATTGTGGGCTTTTTAAAATCTTTTTTTTCCTAAATTAACATAATCATTAAATGTTGATTCTTACCTGTGAGAAAAGTCTTCAAAGTTTGTTAAATTTCATACAAGATTAAATTACAAAAACTTCTGCAGGGCAAGGAGGGGGATGAAGAATCATTCACAGATACAATTAAATTTGTTAAAAACAAAGCAGAATTTTAAAGAGTTAGTATTAGATGCCATGACCAGATATGAATTTATGCATTTTTCTTCCACCTCCACTTCCCTCCTTGTTATTGTTCAGTCATTTTCAGCAGTGTCCAACTCTTCGATATTTGATTTGGGGTTTTTGTGGAAGAAATACTGGAATGTTTCACAATTTTTCTCTCCAGCTCATTTTTCAGATGAGAAAACTGAGGCAAACAGGATTAAGTTGTTTAACCAGGGTCACACAGCTAGTAAGTATTTGAGGCCAGATTTGAACTCTGGAAGCTGAGTCTTCCTGACTCCAGGTCCAGCACTCTATCCATTGCTCCACCTATCTGCCCTACTTCCCTTCTTAAGAATAAGTATATTCACTCTATATAACTATACGACTCTTCTTAATGAATCCAAGTACAGAGCCTTGCTTAATAAACATATGCTAAATTTAAGAATTTTGATACGAATATCAATTTCAATTGAGCAAACTTTTGTTAAATGTCTAATGTGCTTGATGTGTTTGGTTTACAAAGAAGAAAAATGTCATAAGCATTAAGAAGATTATGTCCTACTAGGAGGCAAACATGCTCATGACTGAGAAGAGGAGCAAAGAATATGTAGCTATAGAGGCAAATGACAGATCTAGGAAAAGTACTGCAGGAAAATTTGAGAATGGGAAACTGCTGGGGAAAACCCAGCATGCTGGGGAAATTGGGAAAAACCTTAAGTAGGAGATGATACCTGATCCAAGTCATCAAGGAATAGAAAGGTCTTTGAAGTCAATGGTGAGAAAGAACTGAATTCTGGACTTGCAGACACGCACAAGTTTTGATAGTTGCTAGGGCATTGATTGCAAAATGAAGAGGAATATGAAATAAACTTTCTCCTAGAACCATACATGCAAATAGTTATACATAAAACTAAATTTAAATAGGATTAATGAGGGAAATTCATTATGCCCTTCTTTCTTTGAGCAGGAAAATTAATAAACTAGTGTTTACAGAGCCCTAAGATTTGACTATTTTGATTGAATTTTGTCAAGTAGTCAATTCAACCAAAATAATTGATTGAGTCTTTGGAGGACATAAGTAATTTAAATAATCAAGACTGAAGTCAGGAATACTTATCTTCCTGAATTCAAACTGACCTCAGACACTTACTAGCTATGTAACCCTAGACAAATCACTTAACCCCATTTCCTCAGTTCCTTAACTGTAAAGTGAGCTGGAGAAAGATATGGCAAGCCACCCCAGCTTTTTTTTTTCAAGAAAATGTCAAATGGGGTCCCAAAAAGTTAGACAAAACTGAAATGACTGAACAACAGCAAATTTGTTTAAATATATATGTGATATCCCTGTTCAGATGTAATGAAACCATCAAGTTAATTTATACCAGGATATGCTTAGCAGAGTCAGTTAATGCAAAAACATTAAATTAAATTCAATAAGCATTATGAAGCAACTATTGCAGAAGATAGGTCCTAGGTAAAATTTTAAAAAGAAATGAAATTAATACCTTCAAGGAGCTTATAGACCTTTTGAGGTGAATGTGTGTGTGTATGTGTGTGTGTATGTATTCTGTGTGTGTGTGTGTATATACATATATATGTGCATATATATATTTACATAATATGTGTGTATATACATACACATATATATATATATAATATGTATTTATAGCTGCACTGGGAATTAATCTAGGAATTGTAAGAAGCATAGGTAAGTCTAGGTAAGACATATAACCTCTTAAAAGTCACTGAGTTGAGGGACATAGCATGATATAGAATAGTAAGCTGGCAAAAATTGTTTGAAATGTGAAATGCAATAACATAAAATTTATCTGGACAGAGAATTTATTGGTGTATCTATTTTCCTACAGTCCCTTCAATTGTCATTTTCTTCTTTTTTTGTCTTCTTTGGGAGTCTGATGGGTATGAGGAAGAACTTCAGAGTTGTTTTCATTTCAGTTTCTTTTAGTAATTTGAGACTTCTTTCATATAGTTCTTCATAGTAATTGACCTTTTATCCTTGGGATAATGGCTCATGTTGTTAGAAATTTGAATGAAATCTTTTACATATCTGGAATTGAGATATCAGAGAAATTTGTACAGGGTAATTTAGAATAAAATATTGTCAATTGTCAAATTAAAAAAAGGAAGGAAGAAAGGAAAAAAAGATAGCATAAGACTAGAGTGTGAAGCTCTTCAGTGTCTGTAGATTGCATGTCATCCCAGGGACAATGGAGAGCAACTAAGCTTCACCAGGAAAGTGACAGTCAGATGTGTTGTAGGAATGCTAATGTGGCAGTGATCTAGAAGTTGTATTACAGAGGCATGGCATGTTAGCTAGAATATTTTAAAATTCCAGAGTGGAGGTTATAAATGTCTAAATGACAGCAGTGGCTTAGAGTAGAGAAAAGGAAATGAATGAAAAAGATGTTGTGGAAGCATAATCAATAATTCTTAGTTCCTGAATGAATATTGGTGGTGAGAAAGAGTCAAAAACTAAGGATGACTCCATGGTGAATGGAAGGAGGTGATCTTGATAGAAATAGGAAGGTAGCAACAAAGTGGGATTGCAGAGGAAAGATAACAAGTTCCATTTTCGAGTTATTGTGTCTCAGATGTTTCTTCAATCGGAGATGCCTAGCAGATGGTTAGTAAGTTTGGAGCTCAGGTGAAACACATCAGGAAGCTGATGGTATTTGATACAAAAATGGACATAAGGCACGATTAGTGTTTACATGAGGTTATATGGCACTGATATTTTAGCATGGTCAAGTTGTTAGAAATTAAGCAGTTGCTTCTGTGTGTCTTTTCATTGGTTGTCCCCCTGGTCTGGAATGATTTCACACCTTTTTTCTGCCTTCTGACTCCCCTTTCTTCTTTAAAGTGTCAGTTTAAATCCTACCTTTTGCAGGAGATCACTACCCTCAATGGTAGTGTCTTGTCCCTAGAATTGCTTCCAATTAGTCCTATATATACCAGACACCCATAGTGGTTTCTTCCATGCATGTTGTTTCTTCCAATAGAATGTGATGGGATGGATTGTTTTCAACTTTCTTCATATCGCTGGTGGTTGGCCCAGTTTCTGGAAATTACTAAGGACTTAATAAATACCTGCTGATTTGACTTGACTATTATGTCTATGCTACTACTGAGAATAACAAGTCCACTTTCCATAAATAGCATCCTTCACTCTGGATCTCCCATTATCTTAACGAATCTCAAGTATTATAGCAAGCTAACGAAGAAGGTACTCCTAATGCTACCAAACAGAAACCTGAGTAATGAATCTTTCTTGTTTCTTTTTCTCCCTCAAAATGAGCCAAAATACCTATGTCTTAAATAATTACTATGTAGGGGCTATTTTTAAGATCTACTTAGAAAACGAGAGCCCCAAACTAATACTGAGGAGGTGAGAGATTCATCGGATGCTTTTCAACATGATGTAGGTGACAAGAAGAAATAATAACACATTTGCAGATAGAACTGAAACACTGGAAGATTCTTATACCCAGAATGTCAAATTGATAGGTATAATCTTTATCTGTGTATAAATAGAGAGAGCTGTTGGGGGCCTCCAGGCTTGGCTTAGTGATCTAAGCAACAAAATGAAAGTGCCTAGACTGCCTGGAGCCATAGCTTTAAATCCTGTCAACCCAACCCTTCCTTTTCCTGAAGCAGATACAAGGAGTTTCATGTAGTGTCCTCTGTGTGTGTGGTGGAGGTTAAAGGACGGGGGAAACTTTCAAATGACACCTTCAAAGACAAGTGCTAACTGTACTTGGGAGACTTTAAAGATTCCTTTGTCTCTTTTTCTTTCTTTCTTTCTTTTTTCTAAAGTACAAGTTTATTTATTTATTTTTTTTGGCCACACTACTGGGAGCTAGACCAAAATAGTGGGTGGCCCAACACCCACCTGATCCCTTTAGGGTATTTGGCACTATAAAATAATTTCATTCCTTTTATTGATATTGGAGAGATGTAAAAGGGAAAGACTAACCTTATATGCAAACTTTGGAGAGATCCACTTCAATAGCAAAAATGGTTGAGCCACTGTAAGCCCTGGATTATGGATTAAAAAGAAAGGAGGTATCATAGGAGAAATCAACTATAAACCACCTGGGCTGATGAGAAAGTGAAGCGTGGAAGAAATGCACAAGTTATCACACTCAGGGGGACTTTAATCACCCAGACAGTTGCTGCGGGAGGAATACAGCTAGGCATACCTCGTTAAAGGTATGCCTAGGTTATATATTTGACAAGTTAATGGTCCATAAAGAAATAAGAAAAATGAGTAGAGAAAAATGCATCTTGATTTTATGGAGAGCCTTCCATTGAGAACATACAGATAAGAGTATCACAATTTCATAACTAAGAAAGACCTATAACACCAATATTTTCCAGATCAAATGAGGAAGTAAAGGTGCACAAAGGTTAGGTGATTTGTGTAAAGTCCCACAATTAAGGTAGTGACAGAAGCTGTGACTTCCAGCTGGTGTTCATTTCCAACATACCACAAAAGTTTTCAGAGAATTACAGTCTTATAAACTGAATTAAAACTAAAACTGATATCTAAAAGTTGGAACCTTACTGTCTTCAGGAGCATACACCCTTAGAAGAATTCAGATGCATTCAGAAAATCAATTGTTTTAAAAGATACGAGTACCTTGGGCTGCTAAATTGTCATATCACAAAACTGCCCTTTGGGTGAATTAAGTGCTCCCATCAATAACTAAGTAGTTATTTTCAGTCTTCTTTGTGGTAGACACTGTAATAGGCACTGAGGATACAAAAATGAAAATTAAACCCCCCAGATATTTATATTCTATCTGAGGTGATGTAAATACACATAATGATATGATAGTCAACCTTTATACAGCTTTTATTTTTTAGTTACTTTACATATATTATCTCATTTTAACTTCCAACAAATCCTATGAAGGAGGTGCTTTTAAGATATCCATTTTACTGATGAGTAAACTCAGGCTGAAAAAGGTTAAGTGATTCGTCAGCAGAGTATCTGAGGAGAAATTTGATCAAGAGCACTACCCTATCTACTACATAATGCTGCCTCCCTCATATAAGGGTATGCAAAATAATGTACAAGGTAATGAGGCAGTAAGAAAAGGAAAGACCTTGAAAACATGGTACTGAGAAAGGTTTTGAATCCAACTATGAATTCTAGTCAGAACAGACTGGGAAAAGGTGAAGAGAAAGGTGATGGAGTATGATATGTAAGAAATAGCAAGAAAAGTTGCTTGCTAAAGAGCAGACCACTTGATAGAAAGTAAGCATAGAATGGTAGGTTAAAGCCACATTGTAAATGGCTTTAAAAGCCAAACAGAGGAGATGGCATTTGATTCTAGAGGCCATAGGGAGCCACGGGAGGTTATTAAACAGTAGTGAACCTAGGTTTTAGGAAAATCACTTTGGCAACTGTTTACAGAATCCATTAGTGAGGACAGAGACTTGAGAAAGAGAGGTCAATCAAAAGGCTATTACAATAGTACAGGATGGAGGTAACGAGGACCTGAAATATAGTGGTGGCCATGTGAGTGAAGGGAAGGGTGCAGATGAAAGAAATGTTGAGGCCAAAGATTTCTTCCTTTGGAAATGATCAAAGCATAACTACAACACAGTAGATGCAATTGCATGATTCCTTTCCATCCTTGCACCCCACTTTCTGATCAGAAATTCAACATACTAGGAATGCATACCAAAATATCTATATAAATACAGATGCTCCAATGATGCAACTGTAACTACTTCAGAGATCTAACTTACAAGTTGAATTCTGATTTGAATTTGTTTCCCTGACGACTTATAAACTATTTCATGGTAAAATGCATGACAGTAACTCAGCTTCTATCCAGCCTCCTAACTCCTCCATTCATCAGGATGATGCAGGTACTTATGCAGTTCATCTACCACCATTCAGTAAAATAGAATTCATTTCATCACAGTACTAATAGCAAATATTAAAATATAGTCCATTACAAAAATGCAAAAATCTAAAATTGCTTTGTGAGAAGTCTTAAAATTGAACATATATATTATATACACATGCACATATACATATATATGTACTCACACATACATATATTGTCAAAGGGCATTCCTGAAAAGATAAGTAGTCAAAGGACATAAACCGTTCTCAAAAGAATTACAAACTATAAATAACCACATGAAGAATGTTCCAAATCAGTAATGATAAAAGAAATCAAAATCAAAACAACGCTTATGTTTTACCTCACAACCAGCAAATTGGGAGAGGAAAAAAGATGAGAGTAGTCAGGGTTGAAAGAGTTGTGGGAAGATAGGTATATAAGTACATTGTTGTTGAAGCTGTGACCCTTTTAGAAAGCAATTTAGAATTACACAGATAAAGTGACTGAAATGTCCAGACTCTTTGACTAAGAATTCCATTACTAAACATATGCCCCTAAAAATTAGTTGATAAGAACAAAGGCTCTGTGTCTGTCTCTGTCTGCCTGTCTGTCTGTCTCTGTCTCTCTATGTCCCTGTGTGTCTCTCTGTTTTTCTGTCTCTTGTCTTTTTTTCTGTCTCTCTGTCTCTATCTTTGTTTCTATATCTGTTTGTCTGTCTCTTTTTGTCGCTGTCTCTCCTCTCTCTGTCTATACACACACATGTGTATATATATATATATATATATATACATACATATATTTTATACACATATGTATATGTATGCATATACGTGCACATACACATACACACACACACCAAAAAGTATTTGTAGCATCACTTTTTGTGGTAGAAAAGACAGGAAAGAGCTAAGCACAAAGTAGATTCCAACAAGATGCTATTTCCAAAATGAAATAGATTGTGGCACATAAATGTAATGGAGCATTGTTATGATATAAGAAATGATAAGTATGATGAATAGAGAAAATCATGGAAAGACTATATAATTTATTACTGAGTAATGGAAACAGGGCCAAGAAAGCACGTAAAATGAAAGAAATGCATTTATTAAGTGCTTACTATGTGCCAAACACCTTACTAAAGGCCTTAAAATATTGCCTCATTTAATTCTAGCAACATCCTTGGGAAGCAGGTATTATAGTTAACCCCATTTTACAGGTAAGGAAACAGGTAAACAGAGGTTCCCAAAGTCTCAAAGCTTGTTCAGTGTCTAAAGTCATATTAGAAATCAAGTCTTCCTGAGTAGTTGATAGCTAGGTGGCACAAAGTATAGAGCAATAGGTCTAGAATCAGGGACTCCTAAGTTCAAATTTGACTTAGATAGTTACTAGCTGTGAGACCCTGGGCAAGTCACTTAACAGTGTATTTCTTGTCTATAAAATGAATTGGCGAAGGAAATGGCAAATCATTCTGGCATCTTTGCCAAGAAAACCCCAAATGGAATTATAAAGAGTCTGAAATGACTGAGTGGCAACAACTTCTTGACTCCAGGTCCTGGACTCCAACTACAATATAAATAGAAAGAAATAGAATTGCAAAGGAGAAAATATGGCTCTAAAGAAGATACATCTTCCTCCACTTTTTTACAGAGGTAGAAGGTCCATTGGTATGGTGTGTTGCATGTTTTCAAACATTTTTCAATATGCTGTTATGTTTTACTATTTTTTCTATTCTTTCTGTTTTGTTTTCTTTAAATTTTTCTTTTTTTATATAAGATAGCTCTATGGGAGAAGAAAAAAGGGACATGGAAAAATTTAAAGTATTATTAAAAGCAAAATTTATCAATAAAATTCATATTAAAAATGTTAATCATTAGAAAAAATATATATGTGATTATCAAAGATACAAGTCACTAAGGATAAAGAATTAAAATAATCATGAAAGCAATTTTAAAGAGTTATCTAGAAAGCTCATGACATATTCAAAAATAGCAAATAAATGAACTAAAAAATGAAACTGACAAGACTTGATAGAAATGTGCAAGGTCAGAATTACTTAGAGAGAAAAAAATGTTTCTGCAACATGAAATTAGTCATATAAGCCAAAGAAGTTAGATTTAAAAGTTATCAAAGTAAGAGACATCACCTCCTGAGTACTATGAGAATTATCCAAGATTCCTATCAATGGTTTGATTGCTTTGCTGATTTAAAAAAAAAAAAAAAAAAACCTGCTATAAGTGAAAAGCAGAGGAAGTATGGTAAATTTGTGGCACACATTAAAGAAGTTGAAAAACAACTCAGTCAAAAACAATTAACGATTTCTCTATGACAAATTATGCCTCATCTTCTTTTTTAGTTGAGCATGCACTCAGCAGAGAAAGAAAATAGTGGAGAAATCCTATTCATAGGCATTATGTTTTGGAGATGCAGCTAAATAAATCAATATCACTTTCTGGGGCAGAGACTCTTTTAACAAAGTTGTTCATATGAGCTTTCTGAGGAGGCAGAACACTTGGCAAGTCTTAGTGTTTAACTGGGAAGTGGCTCTGGATTTGATGTTAAGAAGACCTGACCTTAATTTCTATTTCACTTGGGTCAAATGATTTTACTTCCTTAAGCATACGTGTGTGCATGTGTACATGTGTGTATGTGTGTGTGTATGTGTGCTCTGAGTTCAAACCCAACCTTAGATACTTACTAGTGGTATCACCAGGGACAAATGACTTAACCCTGCTTGCTTCTGTTCCGCATTTGTAAGATGAGTTAGAGAAAGAAATGATAAATCACTCTAGTATTTCTGCCAAGAAAACCCCAAATAGGGTCACAAAGAGTAGAGCATGACTGAAATATCTCAAGAACAATAACAGAAATGCAGTTTTGCCAACTAAGTGTATCTAGAATGCAAATTCTTCATTAATAGGTGAGTAATCACTAGGGGATCTGCTAAGGGAGATGGAGGATAAAAACAGAATACTGGTAGCTTTAGGCATTGGTGTAGTCTGAAACTAAAGTTGATACATTTTTAGTAGAGTCCTATAGTTATAGTGCATAGTCAAACTCCTCTTATTCTCCCCACTAAAGGAGTTAAGAAATTATGTAAACCTCCCACTAAACACAGAGATCATAGCACATAGATTAGACCATGGTGCCTAGAGATATTTCTGGCACTTCTGAAATGATCATCTCTCTCTCTCTCTCTCTCTCTCTCTCTCTCTCTCTCTCTCTCTCTCTCTCTCTCTCTCTCTCTCTCTCTCTCTCTCTCTCTTTGTCTCTGTCTCCCTCCCTCTCTCTCCTCTCTCTAACACACACACATCTATACACATGATACATGAATAACAACCTCTTAAATGACATGAATGTAGCTCCACCCCCAGCTGAAGCCAGACGGGCTTTGGATTGGCATGGTCTTCTTCAGCAACGAAGGATGAACACGATACTATTTCCCAGTTGCATGCAAAAACAACTTTCAACATACAATTTTAAAACTTGAGTTCCACATTCTCTCCCTTCCTCTCTCCCCACCCACCTTCAGTGAGAAGGTATGAGGTTTGATATAGGTTATACATATAAATCATGCAAAACACTTCCATCAGTCATGTTGTAAAAGATTATATTTCCCTCCATCCTATCTTGCCCCACCTTTATTATATTCTCTCCTTTGACCCTGTACCACCTCAAAAGTATTTGCTTCTGGTTACCCCTCTCCTTATTTGCCCTCTTTTCTATTTTCACCCTCTTCTCATCCCCTCCTCCCCCACCTTGACTTTCTGTGGTGCCAGTGCAAGAAGCCATGAATATGCTGGTAAAATTTTGAATCATAAAATATAACAGCTTTACCACAGATAGAACCAAAACATTTATTCAAACCCCACATAGTCAATTACCAACATCAGAAAGCCAAATCCTTCACAGCAACAAAGAAATCTATGAGGGCACTATCATCCCCAAGCCCTCTGTCAATCTTCCAACAAACTAGTCCCCTTAAACAAATCACCAACAGGCTCCCTTAAACAAAATCATAAACAACCTCTCCCACTCATGCTAGTCGTTGCCCCAACTGACTGTTTTCTCTGTCCTTCCTGGGTCTAACTAGTCTGACCAACTTCCTTTCAGCTCTGCTCCAGTTCTGCCTCTACCTGTTCCACCCTTCCTGCTCCACCCATTCAGCAAATTCCTCCTGCCATAGGCTCCATGTGACTCAGACTTTCTTGTGACCCAGGCAGTTCACATGGATCTGTTAATAAATGGGAAAGATCTTTCCATTTAAATTACCATTACAATTTTTAAATTACCATTACACTTTCCTGAAGGGTAAGATAGATTTCCATACTCGATTGAGTGTACATGTTATCTCTTCCTTCAGCTAAATGCAAGGAGGCTAAGGTTCACTCTTTCCCTCTCACCTCCCCACTATTTCCATCATTGTAAAAGTTTTTTCTTGTCTCTTTTATGGGAGATAATTTATCCTATTCTTTCTCTCCCTTTCTCCTTCTCTTTTCTTTCTCTCTTAATTCTGATTTTTTAGATATCAACCCTATATATTCAACTCATCCTGTTCCTTCTGTCTATATATATATATATTCCCTCCAACTACCCTAATACTGAGAAAGGTTTCATGAGTTACAAATAACATCTTTCCATGTAGGAATTTAAAAAGTCAACTTTAATAAGCCCCTTATGATTTCTCTTTTCTGTTCACCTTTTCATGCTTCTCTTCAATCTTGTACTTGAAAGTAGGAATTTCTATTCAGCTTTTGTCTTTTCATCAAGAGTGCTTGAAAGTCCTCTATTGCATTGAATGTCAATTTTTCCCCTGGAGTATTATACTCAGCTTTGATGAGTAGGTGATTCTTGATTTTAATTCTGGCTCCTTTGACCTCTGGAATATCATATTCTAAGTCCTCTGATCCCCTAGTGTAGAAGTTGCTAAATCTTGTATTTCCACAGTACTTGAATTGCTTCTTCTGTCTGCTTGCAATATTTTCTCCTTGAGTTGAGAATTCTGGAATTTGGCTACAATATACCTAGGAGTTTTCCTTTTGGGATCTCTTTCAGAAATGATTGGTGGATTCTTTCAATTTATATTTTATCCTCTGGCCCTAGAATAAAGGGCAGTTTTCCTTAATAATTTCTTGAAAGATGATGTCTAGGCTCTTTTTTTTGATCACGACTTTCAGGTAATTGAATAAGTTTTAAATTCTGTCTCCTTGATCTCTTTTCCAGGACAATTGTTTATTTGTTGTTGTTGTTGTTTGTTCTTCCATGAGATGCGTCACATTTTCTTCTTTTTTTAAATTGTTTTGTTTTTGTTTTTATGACTTCTTGAGTTCTTATAGAGTCATTAGCTTCAATTTGTTCCATTCTAATTTTTAAGGAATCATTTTCTTCAGTGAACTTTTGGATCTCCTTTTCCATTTGACCAATTCTGATTTTTTGCATTCTTTTCCTCATTACCTTTTTTGGGTTAGTCCATTTTTAGGTATTATGTTCTTCAACATTTTGGGGGTCTCCTTTAGCAAAATGTTGATGCATTTTCTGTGATTTTCTTTCATCACTCTCATTTCTCTACCCAATTTTTCCTCTACTTCTCTTACTTGATTTTCAAAATTCGTTTTGAGCTCTTCTATGACCTGAGACCAATTAATATTTTTCTTGGAGACTTTTGATGTAGGAGCTTGACTTTGTTGTCTTCCAGTTGTATGTTTTGAACTTATTTGTTACCAAAATAAGATTCCATAATCTGATTTTCTCCTGTTTGCTAATTTTCCCAGTTTGTTAAGGCAGAATTCTGCTTCCAGAGTGGGGAAACTTCAGGAGTTTTGTGCAGTTATTTTCAGAGATATTTCTTGGAACCTATAAATTTTAATTCTTTCAAGGTTGTATGATCAAAAGAGAGGTATTTATTCCTTTCCTGACCTATGCTGTGATCTATGAGCAGCCACAAGCACTCTTTTCTGCCTTGGAACTGTGAGGAAGATTCACTCTCCACTGCTGCCACAAGGTCCACCACACCAGCTCTCCATCTCACCCCAGGGTCAACAACCCCCCCGTCTGTGGTCTGAGAGTTCTGGAAGCAGCTGCTGCCATCACCATACCCAAGGACTGGAGAATGACTGTGCTAGTCTCTCTGCCCTGGGACTGTTGCTTTTCTCTCCCCCAACTGCAACAGAGTCCTCCCACTGTCCTTCAAAATTGCCTTTGGCATTTGTGGGTTGAGAAATCTGGAAACTGCCACAGATGCCAGTGAATCAGTCCCCTGAGTCCTGCTCCAGTCACATCTGTGCTGGTGTGACCCACGCTGGACTGTGCTCCATTCCCAATCTGTAATAAACCTACCTTTCAACCTTCCAGGTTGTCTTGGGCTGGAAATTTGTTTTGTTCTGTCATTTTGTGGGTTCTGCCACTCTAGAATTTGTTTAGAGTCATTTTTACAGGAATTTGGGGGAGAGCTCAAAAAAGTTCTGCTTTTACTTCACCATTTTGACTCTACTCCCTCTACTTGATTTTTTAAAGTCATTCATAATCTAGTCCCTTTCTCTTTTTCCATTCTCTCTTGCTCCATTCCATGAGGATCCATCCATATGGACTTTTTTTCTATTTCTCTAATACTACATTCTTTTTTCCAAATCTCTGTCTTTTCGTGGTAAATCTCTGTGCCTGTAATTTTCTCCCTGCTTGATATTCAGTTCTACTCTCTTCAAAAGACTTTTCTTTCTCACCCTTAAAGCTAAAGTCTTCCCTGTGAGGTTACATTTTTACTGTACAGATTTTATAGGCCTATAGTTGTTTGCATGTTTTATCCCCCAATATAATTTGAGCTTTTGGGAAGCATGAATGTTGTTTTCACCTCTTTTTTTTTTATCCCCACTCATAAGCACTGCTTCCTGGAACATACAAAGCATTTATTAAATGCTCCTTGATTGATGGATTGATTAACCTGGATGCTTCAGGATTTGTGCAAAGAACCTATTAAGAATCTCAAATGTGCCATTTGTTTAACTGACCTGATTTTTCTCTCTTCCCTCTAGCTCTCTTATTAGTTTCTTTTCATTGTTTGTCCAGGGGTAAGATCTATTCATCTGTAGTCGTGAAGAAACTGATCCCTCCTTAAGCAAGGCACATATTGTGAATAAATGAAAATCACTTTTCTCCCCTTTCCCCTAAAAAATAAGTTCTTCCTCTTAGAAAATTTCTAGGAAGCAGAGTTGGGGGATGCTGTAATTATCATAAACTGAAAAAAAAAAATTCTGAGTAGTGTGGGCTACCTCTGTACATGTATTATATAAATGGTTGATGTTTGTGTAATTAGAAAATATGAACAAGGAAGAAAGTAGAGCATATTGCATGCATAGAGCCAACCACATCATCAAGAAGTCTTGACTTCACATCCCACATCTGAGACGTATTAGCTCTGTGAACCTGAGTAAGACATTTAATTTTTCTTTGTCTCAGCTACTTCTCTTCAAAATAAGTTTCAGAGCAGCTGCTAAACTACGTTGTCAATTAGAGTTTATTTAAAGGGTACACCAATGAAATCAAGTGTGGGCAAAGAAAATCCAATTATAAGAAAAAAATCTAATATAATTATGTATTAGCAAAAACAATGCATTATACTGAATTGTCAGAAACTACATATAAGAGAGATTGAATTGATGTACTAAATTGAATGAATAACTGAAAAAGGATTTAAGTGCTTACTATGTACAAAGCAGTAGGCTGGAGAAATAAAAGGGTGGGGGGAGATAGTTCCTTTTTCCCAAGGTACTCACATTCCTAGAGGGATATGATAGCTATAAGACTTTGCAGATGTAAGGAAGATGGAAAGGTCTTCTGGTCTTTGAGGTGCAATGGCAAAGCTGATGGTAATACATCTTCTAATGCAACTTGCATTGATAAAACCATAGCCTTTTTGGATGTTGAATTATTTTATAATACCATTAACTTTAGTGGAAAGAACTTTATTTTCCTGGCCTTCAATGACTATGACTGCCAAGGACATAGATGATCTAGCACTGCCTGTTCTTGACAGTAGGTCCTTAGTTAGAGGTGGTAGTAAAGGTTTACTTGTGCACATATTGTTTCTTCTCTCTCCCTCAGAATGCCTTATTGCTTTGCGTAGACTGACTCTTCTGTCCTATTGTTAGCAGTCCATATGGATGGCTGAGTCCTTCTCCTCAAGGTCCACTTCCATGGATGATGTATTTGAATGTCAAAAAGGAGATAACTAGAAGTAGGAACAGTAGTTGGAGAGAGTTACTATTGCTCCCTGAGTCTTTTATGTCTATTGATAACAGTTGATCAGCATTAGATTTTGGTTGCATTGAATGGGATCATTCTCCACAGGACTTGCTTCCCTCATTCATGGCTATGGGGTTAAGTCTGAAAACTGGTCTGTGATCCAGAGGATACTGCTGTTTCCTGAACTCTTCTTCAAGATCCCATCTTTACTGGGGTTAGCCTATTTCCTCATGGAAAAAAAAAGATCAAATGAGACAAAACCTGCAAGGTGCTATATAAATGTTAGCTTTATTGCTATGATCAGCCATACAAACCATTGAATAGAAACCCAAGACTCCTAGTTTGTGTTTACGCATCACTATTCTACCAGGGAAAATTACAAGGATATGCTACTACAAAGGCAAGTCCAGCATACTGAAATGACAGCTAACAATCAGATTTCCTAAAAGTAGCACAATCAAGTAAAAGATATTTTTTTTTCCTTTATAGCTTAGCCAATGTATTAGAATATAATGTGAAAAGTCATTATAACCTCTGTATCAGGGAAAAAAATGATAAATGTTGCATTGATTAAAATCAATTTCAAAAGATTCCAATGTGCTTTTTTAGAAATCCGTAGAAAAATAATTTTTAATACCACATATCTATTTCTCTTTCTAGGATACATGACCTTAGAACATAGGATTACACAGATAATAAAATTCAGAAGACAAAGAAATAAAACAACTTTCATAGACCAATGAATCCATTGTTTAACACTCCTGTGGGGAAGGAATAAGAATATTAACATAAAAGCTAGGATGGGGATTTGTCATAGGAGTCTACAGTTGAGAATGAATAAATGAAATATAATCCTCAAATGGCTTACTTTACTTAAATATTTGATCCTGGGAAACAAAACCATACAACTGCCCCTGTCTCAGACAAAATATCTATTCAAGTACATACTGGGCTAGTTGATCTCAGAACTTCTTTTCAATTCAGATTCTATAATTCATTTCCTCACCAATGAAAACTACTTGGTAGATTAAAAACAAATAAAAATAAGTGAGATTTTTAAGAGACCATATACTCTTATAAATAGAATATAGTCACTACCCAAAACTAATGAAAAGAATATGGCCCAAAAATGGATGAGATTCTAAATATAACTGAATTCCAATTACAAAAAATTAATAATTTGGAATCCAAGAAAATATTTATTTTTTAGAAATAAAGAGATACCAGGAATTAACAGATAAAGACCAGTCTGATGATTTGTGATTTTCATCATTCTAGTGTGAAGACAATTATATATTTTTTTTTAATTTTCAAAGGAACCTCACAAAAGAACAATTGTAACACACAGAAGGGCAACATTTTACAAGCTATATTGGTGTGACTCTATAACAGAAAATGTGACTTCACCTTATCTCTCATAGCAGGTATACTGTATTATTTTACTAGATGAAATATTAAGAAAACATAAGTTTTTTTACTGAATGCTTTTAAAGTTAGATATATCAGAAGACTTTTATTATACTTATTGTATGACTTCCCATTCTTGGAACCTAAAATACTAGCTGTATTATGATTACCTTTTCTATAAGCTCACAAGAAAATATCTAATGTGATTTTCAAAAATACAGCTTTCTATGTTTCAGATGAAAATCTCTATGTAGAGTTTTGATCATTCATAATGGTTAGAAGAGTACAAAATTCCAAAGATAAATATCAGAAATATGTGCAGTTCAAGGAACAAAAGGGCTTTTATGCTACAGGATACATGCACCTATTACTGAAACAAATATGAGCATGCATATGTTTATTCCATGGCCCAAGAACACTTTGTGATGGTCAATTA